>PVJH01017770.1:0-46906 GCA_004026705.1 Nesogale talazaci | reverse complement strand
TCCAGCTGCCTCTGCTCTGGACAGTGTTCAAGCAGAAACATTTAAGGAAACTCTCATAGTCCCATTCAAAAGTCTCGGGTCAATGTCAGGGTCTCTGTTCTGGGGAGAAACTCCACACGCTGGAGGAGTGCGAGTACATTTGGAGAGCATTAACCAGAGTCTAAGCTCAGTTTCACAATAGCACAGTCACTCTCACTTCTGACTCGCCAATGAGAATCTGAGAACACACCCGTTAAGAAAGGCTTTAATAGAGCCTCTGAGGCTTTTAAAGAGCCTCAAAATATTTTCCACATGTATTTTTGTACTTTTTTGCAGCAATCATGACAGGGAGTACTTGTACCCATTTCTTAGTCAGAGGGTTAGGATGAACACATGGATGGAGATTAAAACAGAAAACAACAACTAAAAGCCAAACTTAACTCATTGTCAACCTGTCAATTCTGACTCAGAGCGATCCTGTAAGACAGGGCAGAGTTGCCTCTTTGGGTTTTTGAGACTTTAACTCTTCATGGAAGTAGAAAGCCTCACCTGCTCGCTCAGAGCAGACCGGTCGTTTTGAACTGTTGACCTTGTGGTGAGGAGCTCGGTGCGTAACCACTATGCCACGAGGGTTCCCATGTACAGAGATATACCGAGAATATCCATCCCAGTAGGAGCTGACACACCTTAATTCTCTTCTACAATATTCCCCTGATGTCCCAAACTCATCGTTAATAGTTTGCCTATAAAAAGGAAGGGAAACATTAGGTCATTGCTGGTCATTTCTACCTTCTCGTGAATTTGCTTACCAGCTTCCTTGCTGTGAAGTGTCTCCCTGAAGGCAGATTGAGAGAGGGTAGTGGTTCGAGGGGATGGAGCATTGTAGACGTGCACATAAACCAGAGCCGGGTCAGAGGAGAAATGTGATCCACAGGTTTCCCATGGCTGATTTTCGGAAGTAGCTCATCAAGCCTTCCTCCTGAGGGACCACTGGATGGCTTCAAGCTTCCAACCTTTCAGCTAGCAGCCAACTGTGCTGTTTGCGCTAGTGGGGGACTTCAAACATGGAGGTATTTTCAAGACTAGGGATGTCTGACTTACATATCATGAAACCATCCCCCATAGAAATTCAAGGTACATACCTTGAATTCATAATGAAAAGTGAGTACTATTTTGCAACTATGTATTAAGACATTTTATTAGTTGTATTACTATACTATTGTGCTAATCACATTTTAATGTACCTGAAAGTGTTTCTATAATTAAAAAATATATAGAAAGATACACAATATACTGAAACAAATATTTGGCTAACTGATGTCCCTATTCTTGTCTTAGGTACAAATTTGACTTTAAGATGGAATTAGGAACAAAGTTCATTTGAAACCAGGGACTGCCTGCGTTAAAAATGACAAACTCACTGCCATTGAGTTGATTCTGACTCTATGGGTTTCCAAGACGATCACTCTTTTTTTTTAAATCATTTTATTGGGGGCTCGTACATCGTTTTTCATAATACATAAATAAACATACTTTGCCAAGCACCTTCACATGTCCACTGCTATTATCATTCTCCAATCATCCGCCTTTTCCCTTGAGCCCCTAGTATTGGTTTTTCCATCCCTTCCCCTCTTCCCCTGCTCTCTCCTCGCCACCAACCCTCAATACTTTATACATTATTATTGTTCTGTCATATCTTACACTGCCTGACCTCTCCCCCAACCCACTCCCCCGATGGCCATCCTTCAGATAGGAGCTTATGTGTATATCCTTGCAGCTGGTTCCGTCCCTCCACCCCACCTTCTTTCCACCCCTCCAGCAGCTCCATTCCAACCACCGGGCTGAAGGGGCTCAACCATCTTGGTCTCCCCATATCCCCAGCTCCCCTCTCCACTAGTGTACCCTCTCCAGTCCATTTGGATTTGTGGGGTAGAGTTGGGACCATGATGGTCGGGGGGCGGGAGGGGGAGGAAGGCTTCAGGAATTAGAGAAAATTTGTATGCATCATCACTGCCCGGCTGCCCCTTGACTGGTCTGTCTGCTCCCCATGACTCCCTGACCAGTGGGCCTTAGGTCTCCACCCTGCTCAAGACTATCACTCTTAACGGCAGTGGAAAGCCTCATCTATCTCCAGAAGAGTGGCCACTTGCATTGAACTGCTGACGTTGTGATTATCAGGCCAACAGGGTTTAGAGTCATGAGGCCTCCATGAGTTGGACTCAACCACTATGTTATAGTGTTTTCAGTTGCCTGAATGACAAAGGATGGGGCACTAGAAGGCTACCTTCTTACTTCCAGAGGTCTGCCCCATCCCACTCCATGTCAGTATTTTACTTCAGTCAGAGCTGTTTCTCTTCAAATGCTTCTTCTGAGTCACTTCCTGCTTCCCCCTGGGCTGGAAACTCCTCTGCTAACTCTGCTCTCCCTTTGCATGAATGAGGCTTGATGTCTCCTTCAAGGCAGAGTGATGCACAGCCCTGGGCACTGTGCTGCCGGCTGCATCTGCACTGGAAGAAGAGAGCAGATGAAGAGCCTTCACTGACCAGGCGACTTGGGCTCAGAGTTCTTAGTCTGATCTCCCTGGTGAAGCCCGACTGCTCCTCTTCATCCTTGGCTCCTGGCTTGGACCAGAACCTTATGAGCCGTAGATGCCTTGGCTTCAGGCTACGCTTGCTGGCTTCTCTCTCTGCCTGTGCCTGACCTCTGCCCTCAGAATTCTCCGTGGTCCTGTCTTGATTTTCCAGTTGCCTGACCTCTTGCTTGGCTTGATCTCTGGCATTTATAGGCTTTGTGAGCCTCAGCTGGCCTACTCAGCAGCCTCCTAATGATGTCAACTTCTGCTGCCGACAGCGTGACAGTCTAAGGGTTCCTTGTATGGGGAGGGGACACTGGACTCCATGGTCACCACTGAGCATCCTGCAAAATGGGTTACAAAAGAAGACTTGGGAAGTAGCTTTGCCAGGTCTATGCTTGTAACTGGCTTACTGTGAACAGCTGAGCAGACACCCTCTTGATGTTGCTCTTGGTAGGCATCGTCCAGTAGACTGTGACCCAGAGTGACCCTATGTAGATCAGAACATAACACGGCCCAGTGCTGTGCATCTTTCTCGCTGTTCCCCCACTTGATTCCACAGTTGCAATGCTGTGTGAGCCCATCCTGTTGAGGGACTTCCTCTTTCATGACACCTCCAGTTTTCCATGCATGCTGAGTGTTTGTCTAATTTTCTGTGGGACAATGATAATCCCAGAAGTGACATCCCCCCTGTGTTAGTCTGGATAGACTAGAGAAACAAATTCATAAGCACACATATGTATATTAGAGTTTTATATAAAGGATAGTTGTGCATTAAGAAAACATCCCAGCTCAGTCCAGAGTAAGTCCATAAGTCTGATATTAGCCCATAAGCCCGACGTAATCTATAAAGTCCTCTTCAGACTCATGAGACACATGCAGTGACGCTGAAAGTAGAAGATCACAGGCCAGTGGGTAGAAAGTCTTTGGATCCAGTGGCACTGGAAACATCTCAGTGCTGGCAGGGGTCTCTGCATGGTTCTTCCAGTCCATGTGTCTTGACAGCAGCTGTATTTCCCAGGGTGCGTGCAGAGAGTCTCCCACCTCCAAGGAGGAAGTACCACGTTTCCTACAATTCTCAGGAGAAGATCATGCCCACACAGAGGCCTCAATGGCAAAGATATGATTGACAAGCTGGACTCCACCCTACACTCTTAATCCTCAGATTGAGAAAGGATTATATATCTACCCCATCCCTCCATGTTAGATACAGATACAGATGTTAGATACAGATGGAGACTCAGGAAGATGGAGGTCAAGGAACTTGCCCAGAGTCACAGGTCTATTAATAACAGGGGAGAGTCCAGGATCCAGAGCGCCTCATCCAGATCCAAGGCCGATTCACAAAACCACGTGGCTTCTCCTATTGACAGCAACTGGTTTCTCTAAACATTAAGCCCAAATTTACTACCACTGAGCCAATCTCGACTCACAGTGACCCAGTTATAGGGTGGCTGAGGCCATAACTCTTGAGGGGAGCAAAGGGTCTCCTTGTTCCCCCACGGAGCAGCGGGTGGGTTTGAACTGCCAACCTGGCACTGAGCAGACCCCCTTTGATGGCAGGACCATCAGGGCTTTTCGGTGAAGATTTTTAGCCTTCAAAGGCCCATGGGGCAGTTCTCCTCTGTCTTTGAGGGACCCTGTGCAACCAAATGGAATTAACAGCAACCACCTTTTTTCCTACTTAGGTGAAGGGGCACAAAAGGAAAGGTTGCACATCATACTTACTCATTATACTTCAGGTTATCCATTGCACTCACACATTATATTTAAGTATCAAGTACCTACTATTTATGAGTATGAAGTGCGCATTATGCTTCCTGTAACAAACTCTGCTGCAGATGACGGAAGCCACTTCAGCTGGCTAACTGGAAGGGGGACTTCTTAAGGGAACTGCTGTCCTTGCTGCGAAGTCAGCATGCAGTCACGACCACCCCTTGTGCACAGCATGGAAAGCTGCCCTGTGCTGAGAAACGTTCATGCTGGCAGGCGGAGGACAGGTGTGCCCCCCCACCCCCCAAGGCTTCTAGAGGCTGAGTTCTGGAAGGAAATCTGCGGGCCTTTCTTCCCACTCAATTTTAGTCAGGAAGTTCTCCTGAGATCCCCTCAGCACCAGGGACACACACAGGCCTGCACCCACCTAGGAGTGGGGGCTGTGAATGGGTTGCCCTGGCCAGGACTCGCACCTGGGTCTTCCACATGGAGGTTAAGAATTCTGCTGCTGAATGACTCATGGTCACCATGGGGGAATTTGGTGTTGGCGATGTTGTTGAACAGGAGGAGGAGGCATGGACTGGACTCTGGGAAACAAATAGACAAACAAACAAACAGGAAACTCAACGCCATCAAGTCAGTTCCGACTCGCCATGACCCTAATAAGATGTGGATTTCCATGACTGTAAACTTTTATGGGAGCAGAAAGCCTTACCTTTCTCCCATGGTGCGGCTGGAGGGTCCAAACCGCTCTCCTTGTGATTAGCAGTCCAAGGCACACTCCACCGCTGGTCTCCCTGCCACATGCTTTCATAACCACATCTGTGGAGTCTAGACCTAACCCAGACCCAGCACCTCATCTGAGAAGGGAATCAGGGACATTTGGATCTTTCGCTTTCCAGACTCAAAGTACAGGAAGGAAACTGGAATAGACACGGGATTGCTATCGAATTCCCACCCTGCTATGCCTCAGTCCCTTCTGTAAAATGGGGCCATGATCTCACCTACTTTGCAGAGGTGTGGAGGCATTTTATATAGTTAATCAGCTAAGCCCAAACTCCCAAACCAAACTCACTACCACTGAGGTGAGGCCGACGCATAGCAAACTTTCAAGACAAGGAAGAACTGCCCTTGTGGGTTTCTGAGATTATAACCCTTCAGAGGAGTAGAAAACCCTATATTTTCCCCATGGAACAGCTGGTGGTTTAGAACTCCTGATCTTGTGGTGAACAGCCCAACACAAACACTCGATAGTAGTTACTGGCTCTCCCACGTGGGTCCTGAACTTCATACAGGTTTCACCGTGTGCCGACCTTAGAAACAAGTCTCCGTTTCTTTTTCTCTGCCTCAACCTATGTCTGTAGTCTTCTCCAAACCTGTCAATCAACTAGATTGGGCTGACCTGATACACTAGTAAGCTTAAAGAAAAAAAGAAGAAAGGAGAAAGGGTTTTTGTTGAGATAGCTTCAGCTATTGAAACATTGGAGGTGAGTTGTGGGCATGGTCTTATCCCTACTCATTTTATGGGGCGGTCCGAACCTGGCCTCAGTTGAAGCAGGGTCATTGCTAGTTATAAGCCTAATGCTTTTTCCCAATGCAAACAACCATGGGCAGTGCTGGAGTGGCTTTAAGGCTCAACTTAAAAAAACAAATAATCAAGAAAACATTACCCCAACTCTAGGGCCTTCCAATATTTGAAATTACTCTAAATATATACAACTAGGGAAAAAACCACTTCAGCTGTGTTTCAGAGGTCGTCGCTAGCTCTGTGAGACAAGACCCAGGAATGGAGTGTAGCCGCCAATAGGGAGCAGACCAAATTATCATCAACTGAAAAGCTCCAGGATTATATATACTGTGTCACTGCCAACCACAGAAACAAAATGGAATCAATTGGAAAATTATGGTATTAGACAGAAATAAGAATAGAATAACAGGGCTGAGCCCCGGTGGTGTAGTGGTTGTGCACGGGACTGTGGCCCACTGGGATGGAGGTTCGATTCCAGCTCCACGGAGCAAAGGCTGGGCCTCCTACTCCCACCACCTGAGGGCAGTGATGTCCCCCCCAAAAAGCACACACAAAAACACACACACACACACACACACACACACACACACAAAGAATAGAGTAACATGGCCAATTATAAAACAAGTATTAAAAATAGCTGCTTTCTATTAGTAAACATGAGTTAGGAATTACAGTACAAAAATAAATCTGATTCTCAACATCAACACGAATCATAAATTATACAGAAACAGGAAGAAATGTACTGGGCCCACCGGAAGAAAATAATAATGTTTTGCAAAGGAATATATGGTGGCTTGAATAATAGGAAAAACATACTTTGTCCCAGGAGGGGAAAATTAATACTGAAAGATATCAATTCTTCTCAAAGTTATATATCACTTTACTACATTGCCAATAAAAAATCCCCCTCTTCAAAAAAAAAAAGAATTCTATGGGGATCTTGACAAAATGATTCTAAAAGAGTAATGAGTGAAAAGAAATGAACAAATGGGCAAAAACTTACAAAACATAAAGCATTTTATTTAGGAATAAATAGATATGAATTTAAAGTTTAAAAGCATGAACTAGGAAAAAAAAGCATGGCCTAGAAGGGTCTATACCAAGTTCATGCTTGTGGTTACATCTTGGGTGAGGAGGAAGGGAGTGGGGTGGGAGCTGTGCATAAGGGACTTTGAATCAATCTGTTACATTCTATTTCTTAAGAAACATGTTGGAAGCAATTATGTCAAACTGTTAACATTTGCCAATGCTTCTTCCTAGGTGCTGCTGGTGGTATATTACTTTCTTCAAGGTCCTGTTTTTATTTCTACATTTTTTTCCAAAAGAAAAACTGAGGGAAACTTGTAGATGGCAGACACATTGAATTCACAATTCTACCCCCAACTACAGAAGTAAATCAAAAAGAAGTCTAGTGTAGTAGTTACATAATTTCATGTCAGCATGAAGGGGAAGGGTGGAGTGTAGCCTGTCAATCATGTCACAGTCTGATGGGGCTGTCTCCCTGTGGGCGTGGCCTTCTCCTAAGGAGGGTCCTGGGAGCCTCCCCATCTCTCTGCCTTCATCTCCTGCTGTCAAGTCACTTGGAGAGATGCCAGAAACCTTGTCATCAGATCCACAAGACTTCGCAACCCCTCTGGCCTGTGATATTCCTGCATTCTACGTCATGGCATGTAGTTATGTGAGTCTGCAGAAGTATTTGTGGACTAGTGTTAGACTTATCGATTAGTATCAGATTTATGGACTTGTTCTGGACTAGGCGGGGATGTTTGCTTGATCTATAATTACCTTCTGATATAAAGCTCTATCTTACACATATGTGAGTGTCTCTGGTCTTGCTTCTCTAGTCAACCCTGCCTGACACAGCTAGAGAGAGATCAAAAGGAGATGATATACTAACTCAGTGAGAAAAAGAAGAAAGATTCTTACTGACTTTCACATCTAATGCCCTAAAATGGATGATTAAAAAAAATAGTTGAAAAGAGGAAAAACAGGGGTGGAGCCAAGAAAAAAATTTAAAAGGTAGGGGGAGCCAAAGGCATTGGGGGAACAGGACACTAATTTACCCCGGGGAGGATATTGTTTGTCTCTACAGGAAAGGGAAAGAGGGACCAGACCTCAAACGGGGCACACCAAGCCTCGAGGGCAACATACCAGCATGAGTCGCGGCCAGGCCTAACCCTCCCCAGAAGAATATGCTATGGTACACAGCATGGAAGATACAGCTAGGGGAGAGTGGCAGGTCTTCCCAGACCACATGGAAGCAAACTAAGAGGGAGAGAGGGAGGGAGAGAGGGAGAGAGAGAGAGAGAGAGAGAGAGAGAGAGAGAGAGAGAGAGAGAAAGAGAACAGCATCTTGGCCCACCAAACTTTGAGCGAGGATGACATTCTCATTCAGAGCAGCCAATGCACAGAGAGGATCATAGGTCTGGCATGATTATTGATCCACGATATTATGAGGGCAGCACCCGGGCCTGGCCTGACCTCCCACACCAGGGTGTAACATGACAGGAGCAAAACAGAGCAGCAAGGGTAGCCAAGCAACGAAGTCCCCGAGGAATTCTGCAAATAGACTTCAGGCTCCTGGGGGCAGGGCTTGGCATAGCATCAGACCTGATCAGAAAACATTCATAAGCATCAGCAGACAGACCTGGAACTATTCATAGACTATTCCTGCTTCCCCCGCCCCCTCCATGCCCCATGTTTGTCTATATTAGATAGGCAGGATAAACAATTCTGAGGAGAAAATAAGTAGACCAATGTTTCAGGTGGGGTGGTGGGAAGGGCAGACAGGCAGATGAGAGGAGGTGGTGGGGGAAGACGAGGGGGGAGCCAACAAACTCAGGCACAAGGCAACAATAAGAAATCTAAAATGGATGGCCAGGAGGGCATAAAATGGGGTTTGATCAAATGTAATGTAGCTGAGAGGAATTGCTGAGAGCCAAATGAAGGGACAGGAGGAAAGTGAGAGGAAATAGAGGAAAGAACTGGGAGGAAAAAGATATTTCTTGAGCCATAAACATAGGTATGTACATATATAAATATATTAATCTATAATGATAGGAAAATAGATTTATGTACATATATTTCTAGGTTAAATATTAAGGTAGCAGGCAGACATTGGGCCTGCTCAAGTCTTCCCTCAATGCAAAAGTACTCTTCTAATAACCTGGTATTCTGTGATGCTCACCTTCCAGACATAATCACTGAAGACAAAATGGCTGCATAAGCTAATGTGGCGAAGAAAGTTGATGATGCCTAGCTATTACAAGATATAGTGTCTGAAGTCTAGAAGGGAAGCAACAAAACCCACAAGGAAGAAGCACACCAACCTATGTGATCATGAGGTGTCAACCGGATCAGGTATCCGGCATCCTAAGACCCAAAACAAGCAACCATTTTAATGTGAATGAGGAGGGTCAGAATGAAGATCTAAAACCCATCTGTAGACAATTGGACATCCCCTCTCAGAAGGGTCATTAAAAAAGGGATGAGCCAGTCAGGTTGCAGTATAGCACCAACAAAACACACAACATTCCTCTACTTCTTTAATGCTTTCTTTCCCCATCCCTCAGTCCCTCCCCAACATGACGATAGTTATAAATCTGACTGGACCAGAGCATGTACCCTGGCACAGATAAGAGCTCTCAACACACAGAATCCAAGACAATAATCTCAGACACCAATAATGAGAGTATTGATACCGTGAGTTAGTGGGTAGGTGGGGTGGGGGAGGCAGAGAAAGGGGAAATTGATCACCATGATCAGTATAAAACACCCCCTCCCACCAGGAGGACAAGCAACAGAAACTCAGGTGAAAGGAGACAGAGGATGGTGTAAATGTAAAATATATGAAAAAAAATGTAAATGATCCAGGTGGGTGAGGGAGGGGACAAAAGAGGAGCTGATAGCAAGGGATCAAGTAGAAAGAAAAGTTTTGGAAATGATGATGGCAACATATGTATAAATGTGCTTGATACAACTGATGTACGGATTCTGATAGCCTGCAAAAGCCGCCAATGAAATAATTTATAAAAATGATTGTTGAAAAGTGAAAACCTAAAAGAATAAGAAGAAAATATTATTGCACAGTGACCTGGTTTTAGGGCAGGGGAAGTTGAAATTTCTGTGCTCCCAAATAATAGTATTATACGGAAAAGGGAGGAAAAGAAACAAAAAAGATTGATTTTGAGTAGTGCAAACAAACCTCGGCATGAGAGAAAAGACAATGCTGTTGTGAGTTGCAGCTGAATGCATGCTTATTCACAGAGCATTACGTAGACTAGAAGGAAATGTTCTCTGGCCCTGCACCCCTACCGTGATCTCCAACATCTTCTTTTTTTTTTTTTTAGTTTTTTTTTTAGGCATCACTGCCCTCTGGTGGTGGGAGTAGGAGGCCCAGCCTTTGCTCCTGTAAGTTGGAATTGAACCTCCATCCCAGTGGGCTGCAGTCCCACGCACAACCACTATGCCACCAGGGCTCAATTCCCCCCCCTCCCCCCTTTTTTTTTTTTTTTAGTTTTTTAGTTCCAACATCTTCTAATAGAATCCATCTCACCAAGAGATTCCCATGCTGGTCTTGGCCTTCAACTTCATCCAATGGGATGACCTCCTCCAGCGATTAATTCCTCTTGATGATGTGTCTAAAGAAAGCCAGTTGGACAATGTTGTGTTGTGATACATGACGTTTTCATGAGCAAATTGGGTTGTAGAAAGCGAGATCTTTCTTCCTAGTTTGTCTTAGTTTTGTAGCTCCAAAGAAACCTGTTGATCATGGTGACTGCCAGTGTGTGACATACCAGTGACAGAGCGCTCAGAATCACAACAGTATGCAAACTGCCACAGCACCACACACCAACAAGGCTTGGGAAAAGGATGCCAATAGGTTTGACAACAAAGGGTTGCCCCTTCACTTGGTAAAAAGCACAATATTCGCAATGGCCATTAAAATGAAGGGCGAGACAAGGAGGCGTGTTTCTAAAAGCAAGGCACCAGCCCCAAACACATGAAATTTTCAAAATATGCCATGTGCCAGAATCTCATTACCATTGTCATTGCATTGACTCTGATGCGGAGTGCCCTGGGAAGACAGAGTGGAATTGTCGTTACTGGTTTTGTAGGTTCCAGATCTTCACAGGAGCATGGCTACATCTCTGTCCTGGTGGGTTTGAAACAGACCTTTCAGTGAACAGCTGAGTGCTTTGCCACTGGCCCACCAAGACTCCTTGCCACATGCAATGAAGGTGTCACAAACGTGAGATAGCCAGGGAAGACTTCTTGGAGGAGGGGGCAGCTGAGTGCAGATCTGAACCGTGGGAAAGAACCAGCTTCTCTAAAAACTTGAGGGATGATTTTTCCAAGTGGAGGAAAAAACACAGGCAAAGAAAGATCTTGAGCGATGACTTAATGTATGCCATGTCTTTTGGATTCACTATTTCTTTGCATTTGTCATCCAAATGGCAGAGCTATGGAGAAATCATTAAGTATACATGTTGAGATCTCATCTTGGGAAAGCATCCACTTATTCCTGATACTATTAAAAATGCTCAGAACACCCTAAAGAACATAAATTCAGTCAAAGTTGGCTATGTATAGATGCAGGCAAAGGATTGTTAATGATCTATAGGCAGCCAAGTTTTAATGGCTCTAATAACTCCTAAGCACTCTAGTCATTTTCAGCTACACGATCCAATCGACCTGAATTAGTGTTATGGGTCATAGGGTGTCAACAAGGATTTTTGATCCCTTGGCAAGGTGGGAAACAGGAGTGGGCAGCATGGGCGTGTCCCCTGATACAATGCCTGCCTCCAAGAGCAGGACATAGCCAAGTAGTTATCAGCAACTATATGGGGATGACAAAAAGTGGAGGATTCCTCCCAAATGCGGGAGGCTCTTTTCAACCTTTGGACTTGTCATGAAATTTTTTATTTGATCTCACATTAGTGATGGTCCCTAGATATGCCATTTCCAACTTTAGGGCACATGGGAGTATTTCAATTCCTGGTCCTCCTGGGGGTTGATTGTGGCCATGTCAAAGATATGCTTTCAATTACTGACTTGTGAAACCACAGGAGTTCTTTATTATCTCTGCCATGATTGCTGATGGTAGATGCTCCATCCTCCAGGTTCCAAGAGATTCTATGCAGACAGAGCCATGCAATGGACACTTTGTGTGAGTGAGCCACAAGCAAGATTGTTTCATTTGAAGGCACTGAAAATTAGGAGGCTGTTTGTTAGTGGGAAGCAACCCAGAGTAGAGTATGTCTTGGTGGTACAAGAGTTAAACTTTGGGCTGATAATGAAAAGGTTATCAGTTTGACACTCGCCAATGGCTCCATAGGAGAAATGACCTAGCGATCTACTTCTATGACGTTGAAAGTTTAGGAAGTAGCTGTCTATCTCTCTATCCTATGAGACCCCGGCAATCCTGGGCTCAAACATAGCAGCAATGTCCAGAATGGCACAGGACCGGGCAGCATTTCATTGTCTTGTATGCCAACATACAACATACATGGGTCGCTTTGCCTTGAACCCAATGCAACAACACCTAAGAACACAGAGTCTCTATGAGTTGGAATCAACTTGATGGCCCCCGATGACAACAAAAATATCATCCTGTATGATGAAGGGTAGTGGGACTTGAGTTGTTAAATGCTCTCTAGGCCCACATGGGGAAAATCTGGGTGGGATGCTGACTCAACTGGGTTTGATGCCTCGTCAGCTGGGGTTGCATGTCTTGTCTTACATACTTTGGCCACCGTATCTTGTCAGGTGAGTCTGCTCCCTGGAGAAAGACATGATGCTTGGTAAAGTGGAAGAGCGGTGAAAGAGAGGAAGGTCCTCAATGAAGTAGACTGACACAGTGACTGCATCGATGGGCTCAGGCATAGAACAATAGTGAGGATTTGAGTTAAGTTCCTGTGAACTCAACAGTGAGGATGGCGCAGGACCATGCAGGGTTGCGTTCTGTTGTGCTTTGCATCACTAGGGGTAAGAGCTCACTCAATGACAGCTCCCCCAAACATGGGCAGTCACCACTGCCTGTCAGTGGAGGCCTGTATGCTGTGATGAGGCAGGACAGGTTTCAGCAGAACTTCCAGATGCAGATGAGCTAGGAAGTGAGACCTGGAGATCTACTTTCAAAAGCCAGCCAGCAGGTAGTTTATGAACCACACCAGTCTATCCACAACTGATGATGGGGATGGCCTAAGAGTAGGCAGTATTTTGGTCTATCACGCTTGGGATCACATCGTGGGTCAAGGACAGCTAGCAATAGCAGCCACAGCCACCTTGAGGTGAGCACACACCTGTGGCTGGATGGAGTGGAATGCTGCTCTCCAGAGTCTCTGGATGGAGAGCTCTCCTGTCTACACATAAATGACCTCTCCTGCCAAGGACCCCTGGTGGTGTCCTGGTGACACAGTGGGCAGCTACCTGCAAGGTCAGGATTTGAAAACTATCAACTTCTCTGAGGGAGAAAGATGGAACTTTCTATTACTGAAAAGAGTCTTACGAGTTACAGTCAGGGAAATTCCAGGGGCAGTTGTAACCATTTTATGGGACACATATGAGTTATTATTGACTCAGTGGCATTGACAGTGTGGGTGACATCTGTTTCCCTCACTCCCTACTCCCACCCACCCATCTTCCGGGAATATGTCAGTCACATCCAGCTCATGGTTGTGTTTATAAAAATGTCCATTCACAAGTCGGACTCTTGCCAATCAAGCTGAAGACTACCTCATGCTTGAAGGACCAATTTCCATGAGACGTTTAAGCCTGTTCACAAAAAGTCCAACCTCACCCAATTCAAAATCCTGCTCACATCACTGCTGCATTGCTTACCCCAAGTGAAGGGACCGGTTGGGGGGAGAAAGAGAATAGAATTCATAAAACATTGCCCAACAGTTATTAAATAGTACCGAGTCCCTAATGGCAAATTCATTTTCATTTAATAACAAGTGATTGTGAAGTATAATGAAAAATAGAGTGGCATGCACAATAAGCCGGCCTCGCTTTTCATCGATCTGGTGCCAGTGTCTTGGGTGCAGCAGCACAGCACTATCCATCTTCATAACGCGCTCTCTGGAAGGCCTTATTAAACAGCAGGGAGGCATGGCAGCCGACAGCTTCATTCATCATGACTAGGTAATCCTGGCCAATTTCTCCAGGGAATCATTAGCACATTCCTAGACACCCTCTGGTTGATGGCATCTCAAACAAGGAGGAGGAGCTCAGTGGAAGGTCTTGGACATTATACAAATGCCCTTGTTCAGGGCGCAGAGCTCTCTCTCACAGCTCTCCTGAATGTGCCTGAAAAATGGCCCCTTCTCAGCCAGGATGGTCCAGGACCTCAAAACTCTTACCCATTTCTGAATACCCATCAGAGGGCAAAGATCTCAGTGGTGCAAGTCTGGTAGACCAAAGTAGGCTGCATCTCTCCAAGTCTGGTATGGCATCAGTACTCAATACACATTTAACCAGTGGATGCATTGGCTCCCAATTTGTTCTTGTTTCTAGGCACAAAATGGTAGAGGGGGTGTTTTTAGAGTGTACATATAGTAAATGCATTGAAAATCGACCTTGACTTAGAAATCCCTACCAGGGAAACCAGGTTCACTGGAGATGGAGCAGATCTGGCCTCCTACCATCCCAGCCTATTGTTCAGCCTGGAAGGGTTTTTTTCTTTTAATTTTTGATATTTTTATTGGCATACACTTCACCTATCATACAATTGAATCATTCACTCATATGAAAAAGAGTTGTACAATAATCACCACAATTTATTCCACAACATTTTCTTCTCATACACATTGCTGTTAGCTCCTCACTTACCTCCAACCTCCCTGGCCATGCCCTTAGATAATTATTAACCCAGCTACTGTCTATAGATTAATATATTTTTAAAAAACAGTTTTAGTGGCACGTAATCCATCTACAATGCAATTCAGTAGTTCAGTCCTATCAAGAAGAGTCACAATGAATTTCAGAACCTTTTCTTACAAAAGGTGGCTACTGCCATTTAAGATCACTTTCGTGTTTCCAGCACTTTCTTTGTGATACCGCCTCTTCAACTTCTCAATGAGTCTGCAGGGGTTGTTTTGAAGAGGGTTGACCAGAGAACACTTGATTCGGCAGGTCAACAGAGTTTTAATCTGCAGGGTCAGACCTGCAGATTGATGGTGCGTTGGAAGCATTTTGGTTGCTTCTTGGTACAAAGGGCATAAGAACTGGAATGAGACCCAAGTTCAAGTGTTTACTCTGCCACTTATTAACTGTGGGACCTTGAACAAGTTAATTAACGCATCTCAGCCTTAGTTTTCTCATCTATAAAATGCTATCTCTACAGCATAAGACTTTATGATGGTTAGTTAATGTGGCAGTCATGTACTTATGTAAATTTCATGATTGAGATGTAGGAGTGGAGTCTAGCCTGTTAATCTGGAGATAGCCATTGAGGCCTCCGTGTGGGCATGGCTTTCTCCTGAGACTTCTGGGAAATCTCACGAAATTTCCCTCATGGAGATGAGAAGCTCTCTCCCCATTTGTTGGAAGTCAGTCTCAGAGACAATGAACTACGAACAAGACAAAATGGCAGTGTCTGAGGAGCTAAAGGAGCTGGAGGAGAAGCCACATGGCCTTAGCCTGATGGAACCAGACCTCTGAAGCTGGCGAAGCCACGTGGAGAGCCTTACCAGCGTTGAGTTGCCTCTACCACCACTGGACGCTGTTGATGGACCCTGAGCCCTGGAAGCAAGGAGCCATGGGGCGACCCCTGCCAGTGCCGGAACTCTGCACCCACTGACCTATGACTTCGTGAGCCAGAAGGAGACGTTATAGACTGGTATAGGACATATGGGCTAATATGCGACTTATGACTTTGAACTGGACTGGGTTGGGATGCTTTCTTAATGTCCTATTCCTCTTGTATATAAACCTTACCCTTATATCTATATGTGTGTCTATCAATTTGTTTCTCCAGTCTATCCTCATTAACACAGTTAGTATAATTGGTAAAGGACTTGACAGGGTGCCTCTAATTTCTCCTATTGTGTGTCTCAATTTAAGATAAGGAGCCTGTCAGATCAGAGATTACAAGATCAGAGGTTCAAATCCACCAGGGAGAATGATGACGCTTTCTACTCCCAAAAAAGATTTACAGCCTTGGCAAGTCGACAGAAAATGTTTTGGAAATGATGATGGCAACCTATGTGCAAATGTGCTTGATACAATTGTTGTATGGATTATTATGAGAACTATAAGAGCCCCCAATAAAATGGTTTATTAAAATAAAAAAGAAGATTTACACAAGGGCTCAAGTGAAAAGAACATGCTTTAAAAATAAAAAAAAATCTTTTAAAAAAGCTGGTGCAATAGATTGGACTATTGACAGGACCGTGGAAAGCAACATGTATTTAATAATTGCTAGTCATCTTTTAGAATTGCATTTCTATCTTTGAAATGGGAAGCTCAGTTATGAAGCTCTACTTAATGTTATACATGTTTTCCCCTCATTTTGAAAGAGTTGAACCATCTCAAACTTCCAAAATATTCTTCATCAGAAGAATCACCATTACTATCTGTGTGTGTAGCTCTTACATTATGGAAACGTCTTAATGTTATTTCTTGCCCTAAAGTTAGGTTAAATAATAATTGTACCTATTCTGACTAATCTACAATTCTTAAAGACACATTTAAGAATAGATCTTGTGCGCTGAGCCCTTGTGGCATAGTGGTTGTGCGTGGGACTGTGGCCCACTGGGATGGAGATTCAATTCCAGCTCCATGGAGCAAAGGCTGGGCCTCCTACTCCCACCACCAGAAGGCAGTGATGCCCACCCAAAAAAGAATAGATCTTGCTCATAACCTGGGGATACTTGTAAATAAATGAAGACATTAATGTTTACGGACAAGAAATGTAAATTTTGTTAAATTGATTCTCGCAAAGTTGGTCTACATATCGATTACAATAAAAATTTTAGTGATCAAAAATGATGATGGCAACATATGTACAAATGTGCTTGACACAATAGATGTATGTATGGATTCTGATAAGAGCCATAAGCACTCCCAATAAAAGTGTTAGGCTGAGACCCGGTGGCGTAGTGTTTGTGCACGGGACTGCGGCCCACTGGGATGGAGGTTCAATTCCCGCTCACAGGTGCAAAGGCTGGGCCTCCTACTCCCACCACCAGGGAAGTGATGCCTAAAAAATAAATAAATAAATAAATAAAAAACACAAAAAAACAAAAAAAAGTGTTAAAAAAATAGTTTTACAGCCTGGGAAGCCCTATATAAAACATTACTATGTGTCAGGTGGCAGTGGGCTTATACGTGTAAGTAATGTTCTTCTTAAAAGCAAAGCAAAGCAATAATTATATTTTGAGAAGGGAGAAATCATTGTCAGTTATTCATATTACTTAACCCACCCCTCTCATTGACAGCCTGGTGCTTCCCCAGGCTTGAGGGACATCAGTTAGGAATCTTTCTGCCTGTGTTTTTCTGCTCCAGAATAGGGAGTGATTTTTGAAAAGTCATTTTATTGGGGCCTCCTACAGCTCTCATCACAATCCATACATCCATTGCATCAAGCACATTTGCACATATGCTGCCATCACCACTTTCAAAACATTTTCTTTCTACTGGGGCCTTTGGTATCAGTTCCTAGGAAATGGTTTTGATGCATGTCTAAGTTCAAGTTCACTAGGTGAAGGCAAGTTTCATTTGGACCCTCCCCCAATCACGTACGCCAGCTCTCAAGACGGTTATCCAGAACGTCAGAGGCCTCAGAGATCTTGAGTCACTCTCAGACGGCATTCAGTTCGTCAGAGCTGACCCATAGCAGCCCAATGCACAGCAGCAGGGAACCTTGCCTGGTCCGGTGCCAGCCTCCCAATCGTTCCTGTGCCTGAGCGTACTGTGGCAGCCACTGTATCCATCCATCTCCTTGAGGCCTGTCCTCTAGGAAGTTTTTCACTGGGAAGTCTAGAGGACTTTGGGTCATTTGGAGACATTTCCATTTCCGCGTGCTTACCTATGTAATATAGTCAGAAACTGGAGATTTTTCAGAAAATTAGATAAATCTAGTCGGAAAGACTCTGTTCCCCCGCCCCCATCCCCCGCCTTCCTTTCTTGGCCTCTCTGGTCTCTCAATCTGCAGAAGGATAAGATAGACTTTGTCTTTTCATGTCAGATGTTTACATCTTTGGAAACGCCAACTATAAGAGAGTCCTAAGCGACCTAAGTATCCAGAGTAGAATTTCGTGCTTGGAAATCGACCCAGTGCCAACTCTAAAATAGTTCCCCGAAGTCCATTTGCTGCTTTCTTCCAAATTTCTCTGAACCGCTTATCAAGTAACATTTCTGTTCCTACCCCATCTCTGCCCTGCCCAATAAAACAAGAGCAAAGGTTCCAATGACAAACTTTGCATTTCTTGGTGAGGTCATCAAGTGGAGTCTTATTTCAAGCAATTTTAATGAAAACAATCTGAAAAATAAGAGCAAGATTATTTAATGGTAGAGATGTGTGTATTTGAAAACCATTTATAGTCGTTTATAGGAAAAGAAGTTTACATTATATCAAATTTTACTATTTCAATGAGCCAGTTAGAGCTCTCTCTGTGAACACTTCCCGTTTTCCCTCATCCCCGCTGCATAAGAAATCCTTTTCTTTGTGAACGCAAGCTCTCTACTTAGCTCTCTAGAAAAGACAGATGAGGGAGGAAGTAACAGGGTGAGGCAGGGAAAAGGAAGTAGGGGTTAGAATATATGGATCTATCCCTGTAAGGCAAAGCAGTGTGGGTTGGCTACAATAAAGATATATAGACCAAAAGACTGCCTAGACACTTGGACATTGATCTAAGGGCACGCAGTACACCCACTAGATGCTTATTGACTAGATGCTTATGGATGTTTTCCAAAGACCAGGTCATTATGGAAAAAAAATCCATTTTAGGTGAAAATGGAAAGGTTATTACAAAAAACACAAATGGAGGATGATTACATCATTGCTTATTGCCAAATTACATCACTACTTAACTGCAATGCATTGAGAAGAATGGCCTGGACTAGTTGATACTTAATTATAATCATCACAGCCAGTATTACTGTTGTCTCACACCTATGTGTTCATTACTCCCAGGTATATGTTGTAAATATGAGAGGTTAGATAATGAGATATTCGATAAATGAGGATTAAATATCGCTAACTTCCACTCTTCCTGTAGCATGTCAAACTGTGGTGGTTTGTGAATTGTTGCGGTGAGGCTGGACACTATGCAATTTGCATTTCAGTTACCAGCAGGGTCATCCATGGTAGACAGACTTCAGCACAGCTTCCAGAACACAACGGGGGAGAAAGACATGAATTTACTTATAAAAAATATTGGCCAGTGAAAACTTTATGAATAGCACCAGAACATAGGCAGATCTAGAGCCAGGTGATGAGCTACTCAGATTGGAAGGGACTAAAAAAGTACTGAAGAAGAGATGCCTCCTCAAAGGAGAATTGACCTTACTGATGTGGATGGAGCAAAATTTTAGAGAACCTTCATTTGCTACTGTGGCATGATTCAAAATGAGAAGGAATGGCTGCACACACATTCATTGATAATCAGAATGTGAGAAGTGAAAGATGTAAATCTAGGAAAATTGGAAGTCATCAAAAATGAAAAGAAATGCATAAAGGTTGATAACCTAGATGGGAGTGAGCAGAAATGTTCTTCTCTGTTGGCTTTCTAACTCTATCTCTTTGCAGATTGCACTATAACCCTTGACTTTGTCTTCTTGAGCTGCCATTTGGAATTTTCTATTCAGCTCTTTGCTTCCTTCTTTCAATCTGCTTAAGCTACTCTATGATCAAGGGCGAGTTTCAGGCTCTCTTCTGCCCTCCACTTAGACCCTTTCTTTCTTTCCTGCCTTTTTCATGACCTTTGCTTTCTTCGTGAACGATGTCCTCCCCCAGGTTACTGGGTCTTCCATCATTCATGTTCAATGCATCCAGTCCTTTTTTGAGATGTTTCCAAAATCCAGGTGGGACAGACTCAAGGTCATATTTTGACTCGTTTAGGCTTCCTTTTATTTTCTCCAACTTCAACCTGAGAAGGGGACAGAATTTTCGTCTCACTCAGTGGAGACGAACAACAACAGATCCCACAACCACTCTAGCTTCTGAGGCGCTCTCTGGCATTGAAACCTGAGAAACTAAACTAGCTGCCATTGAGTCAGTGCTGACTTACAGCATCCCCCCTGTGGGTTTCTGAGACTGTCACTCTTTACAGGAGGAGAGAGTCTCTGCTCTTGTGGAGTAGCTCGTGGGTTAGAACTACTGATCTTGTGGCTAGCAGCCCAACTGGTAGCCCACTATGTCACCAGGGCTCCTGAGAAGGTCAACTCATTGCCCTACAGAAGTCTCTTCAGCTGCTGTCCCTGAAGGGAACCACTTCCCTGCTACACAGGCATGTGAAGGCACAGCGATACTAACATAAAAGCAGGATGAAAGTTGGGCATGCTGGCCTTCTTCCCTGTCATTGACTGAATAGATACCCCTTTGCTTGGCTTGCTGCTTCCACTCAGAAAACAAGGTGTCAGGCCTGTTCTGCTCCTCTACCCTCTGCTTTTCAAGGGCCTCCCATTGCTATGGAGGTGACTGGGACTCATAGACAACCTTATATGATGGAGTCGATGCTCTCAGGTTTCCTAAGCTGTAATTCTGTACAGAAGCAATCTGCCTCATCTTTTTCCCATAGTGGGGCTAGTGGATTTGAACCACTGATCTTTTAGTTAGCAGCCAAACACTTCACCCGTGGGCTGCTAGGGCCCCTTCCCTCCCCTCAGCCCTAGTGCTAGCATTGCATTCTGGGATTGCTGTGTTGGAAGGAGGTGAATAGTGGGTTCCTAGGTGCCAAATGTCTGCAGCTTTGGTTGATCCTGACTTGGGAGGGATGATTTGCTGTTTGGGAGGGGGTGATGAAGGGAAGAAGGCTTGGTTCTCATTCTTTAGAGATGTGTAAATGGATTGCTGCTGGCTCCTCTTAGATCACTCCAAGTCAGTGAGGGGAAATTATTTCTATTGGCAGGAGCGCACATTTTACATTCACGTCCATACCATATGCCTCCTTTTTTGGCAGGAGGCAGAAAGGGAGTTAGGCCCTCATTCCTCCTCTGCTTATTGCATAGCTTAGGCCTTGATAGCTCACGGCCTAACTCCATGTCTAGCTCCTAGGTCATTTTCTTGATAACACAGCCCATGTGGATTTTTCTATGAGCACAACTGGCTTTGCAGTCATCACTTTCACCAGTCAGGCAGAGCTCATGTCAAACTAAAGAAAGCATTATCTTTAGGATCTCTTAGTTGTAAGGGCCACTTCCACGGTTTCCAAGGGACCTTGCATGTATGTGTTTGAATGGTCAGTTGTTTTGGGTAAAATGTGGAAGTCACATATTTTAATTGCAGTGGGTTAAGAATACTGTTCCCCACCTAGCATTTTTCCTGTAGCCCTGTCCCAGGGAGGAGCTGTGTGACTGCAGTGCTTGGCTGCTAATGGGAAAGTACTTGATTTGAATCCACCAGGGCCTCTGCAGGAGAAAGTCTGTGTCTCAGAAGGCTCACTGCCTTGGCCACCCTCCGGAGCAGGTCTACTCTGTCCTGTCAGGTCAATATGAGTCATAATCCACTTGGTTCTTACCAGTTTTAATTTTTAAGAAGCCACGAGGGCTTTTCTGCCTCTGTGCTAGATGGCTGCTTGTTTCCCTGCAAATTTTTAAGACCCCAGGAGCTTTATCTTTTGGTCGCCGGGCACCATCAGGTTTCTCCACCATGCTTGCTTATGCATCCATTTGTCTTCAGCAATCTTATTGGGAGGGTGGGCACACAATGATGTGATTCCTGTTCTTTGATGCCTGATACCCTGATTTCTTCCGCACCTCATGGTCTCACAGGCTGGTGTACTTCTTCTGTAGTGGGCTCTGTTGCTCCTGAGCTGGATGATCGCTTGTTTACCTTAAGTCTCCCCTATGGGTACAAATGGGAACTGGAAATACCGGGAATCCAGGATGGAGGAACCCCTCAGGACCAGGGGTGAGAGTGGATGTACTGGGAAGGTGGAAGGAAGGGGGGCTAGAAAGGAGAACCAATTGCAAGGATCTAAATATAACCTCCTCTCTGGAGGCCAAGCAGCAGAGGAGTGGGCAAGGGGAGATGTCAGGTAGTGTAAGATATGATCAAATAATAATAATTTATAAATTATCAAGAGTTCATGAGGAAGGAGGGAGTGGGGAGGGAAGGGAAAAGATGAGGAGCTGATGTCAAGGGCTCAAGCAGAAAGCAAATGTTTTGAGAATGATGATGGCAGCAGGGGTACAAAGGTGCCTGACACAATGGATAGATGGATGGATGGATGGATGGATGGATTGTGATGAGCATTGTATGAGCCCTTAATACAATGATTTATTAAAAAAGGGTCCGTGAGGGCTGAGCCCCAGTGGCGTAGTGGTTGTGCACAGGACTGCGGCCCACTGGGATGGAGGTTCAATTCCAGCTCCACGGAGTAAAGGCTAGGCCTCCTACTCCCACCACCAGAGGGCAGTGATGCCCCCCCCCCCCAAAAACAAAAAACAAAAAAAGGGTCCATGAATATTTGGGGGACTCGAGCTAAGAATGATTGATGTAGTTTGCAGTCCCTTCCTTACAGGGACACTGGCCAACACACAGCCTGCACTCCAGGTTTCGTCCCAATGTTGCCAGGCTTAAACCCACCATTGTGGCAGCTATGGTGCCAATCCAGCTCTCCATGGGTAATTAAACAATCATATAGCTCAGTACAATAGAAGGACATTTAAAGATGCAGTCAAATGGCTCTCTTTTCTCTCTACAGAAAATTATATGTCAAGATTCACTCGTACAAAGAGTAGTCAGGCAGGGGGGAAAAAAAAGCCCACAGGAGAAGGAACATAATAGTGGCAAAATGTGTTCTTTGGGGGAATTTTGCTACATTTGAGGTGTTTGTCATCTTTTATGGCTTTTGTAATTTCTTGTGATTTCCTCATTTTGTGCTCTTCTTGTGAATTCCTTTTCTGAAAGAGCCCCAAGCCATGCAGGAGCTGGAAGCCCTCCTACAACCTACACCTGCTTTGACCCCTACCTAAGGGATGTCTTACACTTCTCTCTGATGGGTTCTTAGGAAACGATCCTGTTGGGGGAGCAGCCATGATAGACGAGGCATCGACCGCTGCCATTGAGGTAATTCTGACACTCAGTGGCACTGGGGGACAGAGTAGTATCTCCCCGGTGACTTTCTGAGGTGGGAGATCTTTACACAGGGGCAGCCAGCCTCATCTTTCTTCTGAGGAGCAGGTGGAATAACTTGAACTGCTGAGCTTGTGGTGAGCTGCCCATCTCATACCACGCAAAGCCACCTTTGCTGATGGATACATCAGGGGACCATAGGGAACTGTGGCAGTTACATAATCTCCTGTCAACTTGCCGAGGGGTGGGGTCTAGCCTGTCAATCAGGTGGCAGCTTGATAACCTCCTTTGAAGGCATGAGGAGATAAATCGCTTACTGGAGGCCTGACACATGTACTCCCCTGGGAGACATTTCTGTTGACAAGCCATGTGGGGCTAACCTGATAGATCCAGAGCCCTGGAGCTGGAGGAGCCACATGGAGACCCACAGCAGCGCTGAGATGCGTCCACTGCCGCTGGAGTCATAAGACTTTCCACCCACTGGCCTGTGATCTTTCTGAATTCAGCATCATTGCTTGACCACATGAGTCTAAAGAGGAATTTAAGGACTAATATCACATAGGGGCTAAGATTCAACTTACAGACTTGACCTGGACTGGGCCGGGATATTTTCTTAATGTGCCATTGCTCTTTGATATAAAGTCCCCTTTTATGAATGCCTCTGGATTTGTTTCTCTAGTCAACCCAGACTAACACAGGAATTAGCCCGATCCCGCTTGCTCTCCGGGGCTAACTGCTGCCGACAATTCTTCCTGCCAGCATTCTCCCTGAGCCAATGCACAGTGGCAAGGACTGAACTTGCCAGCAAGCTGCCTGGACTTGACTTCGGCACCTGTGATTTTGGATGAAATCTTGTATCCAGGCTTCAACTGACAATGGAGAGTTGAAAGGCACCGTACTTCTCTCTGACTGGTACTGAGAGGAGGGTTTCCAGCTAAGAACGGCATCTGTCATGCTGTCGGGAATAGATGTTAATTCTATTCAAAAGGGACATACAGTTTGTGGAATAAGTGCCTATAGGGAGGTTTCTTTTCAGGTATTTCATGTGCCCAAGTTTGTCACCCTCTCTCTCCCCTCAAGGTTGTGAACTGCTGAGGACTGAGGTCCAATGGAAGGCAGATCCCCCTGCAAGGCCTCCCAGATGTGTGGGCGTGAGCGCCATCTAGCTGCCTGATCTGGGCTCCCACTGACCTCTGGGCATCTTTGAGCTGAAGGGACTTTTGTTCAGCCTCCACAACCCTTTTTTAGATCACCAGCAGCTGGAAGGTGACCGTGATGTGACACAACTTTAGAATCCACATGTCACGAGGAACCAGTTAGAGATCTGTCAGGATCGAAGAGCGTCTCTGTCTTCAGTGACATGAGCTGGCCGTGCGCAAGGTTCTCGGTTTATGGGAAACGATTAGAAACAAAAGCACAGGCGTCTGTCTCCTAGTACAGTGGTCCACGGAAGCGTCGCCCAGACGGGGCATTCCAGGAAGAAACAGAGACGATTGGGGAGAGGGGACTGGATAGCAATAAAAGATATGACAACATAATAATGATTTATAAATTATCAAGGGTTTGTGATGGAGGGAGGAGCAGGGATGGAAGGGGAAAATGAGGAGCTGATACAAGGGGCTTAAGTAGAAAGCAAATGTTTTGAGAATGATGAAAGTAACAAATGTACAAATGTGCTTGACATACAATAGATGTATGTAAGGATCGTGATGTGTTGTATGAGCTCCAAATAAAATGATTAAAAAAAAAAAACTTTCTCAGGCTAAAACAGTCTAACAGCTGGAGGGAAATACAGGTGAGGTAAACAAAGACCAAAGGGTAAAGATTTTCTTCTTTTCTTCTTTTTTTTTTTTTTCTGCACCACTGCCCTGGTGGGAGTAGGAAGCCCGTCTTTGCTTCTGGAGAGCTGTGGCTGGTTTTGAACCGTCAACCCTGTGGGCTGCAGTCCCACACACAACCACTGTGTCACTAGGGCTCAGCTAAGATTTTTTTTCTTAAAAGAAGACAGGATATTATTACTAATTTCATTTGTTGGGTGGAGCTCTGCAGGTACATAACATATGCTTCTTTAAAAACATAAATAAAATATTTAGAAAAAAAAGTAAAGAAGACTCTTTGGGCATGTGCTTAATTGCAAGAAAATTCTTCTTAGGAAGAAAATCCAATTGACCGAGTCCCTCACTGGGTGCATGATGGGGCAGGCCACAGTCCTTCAGCCCTCCCTCTGAGTTTACGAGCTGATATGTACTGAGAGAAAATAAGACAGAAAGCTCAGAACAGGACGAACCCAGTTTTGTCACAAAATCCATGAGTACATGACACAATAGAAGAGACTGGAAAGAAATAATAACGCAAAAATTGTAGTTATTCAGGGAGATGTAATCAGGAGGGAAATTTTGGTTCTTCTTGTTATTGAGTAATTTCCCACCCTCTCCCCCAACTGATACTATGTAGGTATTATATCATGAGAACAAATAGCTGCTTCCTCAGCAATTCGGAGGGGGGCGGCGATAATCACTTCTCTTTGAATGTGGAGCCTCGAGTGACACAGTGGATGGTGCCTGCTGGCTTCGAACCCAGAGGCTGGAAGTTTGAGTCTTCCTACCCAGTGGGCCTGTGGGAAACAAAGGGCTGAGTGTTCATGCTTCCGACATCTTTTTCATCAGTTAGCCTCATACTAACTTGTAATGACAGAGCTCTTAAAATCAGCGCGCCCTAAAAAGCAGTAGTTAAGCGCTAACTAAAATAAATGCTATGTAATGCTCACCACACAGTAGCGTTGCCCCCAAAACAACCTCACGTGATCTGCCTGTGAAGCTATTCTTTCCAGATATGTTGTGAAACCCAGATACCATAAAGGAGGGATGCATCTGGCAACACTAAAGTGGAACCTTGTGTGCATTCAAGCCTACTGGGGGGGAGGCTGGCAGAGAATCACGTTGGAGGAAAACATTCACAACATTTGTGACAAAGGAAGTAAGGTCCATAACATATAAAGAGTGTTCACGAATCAGTGAGACAATAATATTTTTAGAGTAGAAAGCAGGCATTTACAAAGTCAGTTTTAGGTTCAGCTGAGTAGGCCCCTACTCAATGGACAGCCCCCCAACTCCCTCCAGTGGTGGGCAGAGCTCATGGTTGCAGCTGCAGTGTCAGCCGGTCCCCTGGAGGGGCTCCCTCTTTCCTGCTGCCCATTTACGCTACCAAGCTTGGCATTCTTCTCCGGGGACTGGTCATTCCTGATAGCCCAGCGTACGGAGAGGGAGTCTGGCCATCCTGTGCTTCTAAGACACACTTGTCCTTTCTGAAGACGGGAGAGTATGTTAAAAGCAATCCCTGCACCGAGCCAGTTGAGCACTGACTCGGGACAACCCTGTGTGTCATGGCATTGAGTAGAAATGCCTCCGGGAGTTCACTCAACTCTAATCTTCGTGGAGCAGCTCTGGGGGCGCTGTGGGCTAGGTGTTGAGCTGATCATTCTAAAGCTGCCAATTCAAACCCATCAGCTGCTCTGAAGGTAAAAGATGAGGCTGCCGGCTTTTCTAAAGATTTAGCTTTGGACTTGAAGTCAGACAAGCTGCCATGCAGCAGAGAAGCACCAAGTCCACATGGAAGAAGCACACCGTCAGTGCAATCATGAGGAGGCATGGGGACCGGGTAATAGACACCAGCAGATACGTAGCAAACAAAAGCAGGCTGTTGAGAATGAGGGGGCTGGAGCAGAGATCCAAAACCCCTCTGTAGACAGTGGAATAATCTCCCCACAGAGGGGCCACAGGGAAGGGAAGAGTCAACCACGGGTGCAGCAAAGCATCAATGGAACACATAATACCCCTCTGGTTCCTTGAGGTTTCCTCGCCTCCCACTACCACAATCCCAGTGCTGCTCCTCAATTCAGACTAGATGGAACATCTACACAGGTATAGATAAGAGATGGGAGCTCATGGCACACAGATTTCAGGAACAGGACAGGGAATAGTGATACCATAAGGGTAGGGGGAAGTGGAGAGAGGGAGGGAGAAAGGGGGAACCGATTACAATCATTGACACATGACTATACACTCCACTCCAGGGGGAAGAACAATAGAAAACATGGGGGCAGGGAGACAGCAGTCAGAGATGAAAATTGTAACAATGTGCAATCTATCAGGACATCTTGGGGGGGGGGAAGAACTGATACCAAGGACCCAAAAGAAAGTAAATGTCCAGAAAAGAATGAGAGCAACATATGTACAAACATTCCTGACTCAATTGATGTATGGATTGTGATAAGAGTTGTACGAGTCCCTGATAAAATGATTTAAAAAAACATAGATTTAGCCTTAGAAACCAAAAAAGGGCAGTTCTACTCTGGTTTCTATGAGTCGGAGTCAATCTGATGGCTGCGGGTTTAATTTTTGTGGAAGCAGACGGCAGGCCTTTCTTCTGGAGCTCTGCTGCTGGTAAGGGATTTGAACTGGTGACCTTCAGGTTAGAAGCTGATTACAACCCGTTTGTGTCTCTCAGGCTTCTCCGAGCTTTCCCATGATTGTTACAGCAGCCAGCCAGTTGGCCCCTGACTCAGAGTAATCACATGTGTTGACTAGAACTGTTCCTTAGGATTCTCTGGGCTGTCATCTTTATGGGAAAGGAAGGTCAGGTGGCTGGAGGGGGGGCATGGAGGGACTCAAACTAACATCCTTTAGATTAAGGGTGGAGAGTTTAACCTGGTGCACAGGCTGCCACACGTTGTCCGATTTCCTACCAGCCCTCAGAATCACATGCCATCAAATCCTATGTAATTATGTCAGCAGTCTTTACATTCTTGCTCAAAACAGATCCTGACCTATGTCAGCCTGGGCTTTGGAGTTGGACTCAGTTACACCCACCATGTGACCAAGCAGACAGCTAAAGGATGTCTTCCCATCTTAACTCACAGGGACAGTATGGCGAAGGTCCTTACCCCACCAGCATGCCCCCCCCCCTCGGTTGGCCTGAACTTCACCACTTCACCCTCCCATGGGAGCAAAGGCCCAAGACCAGAACCCCACCCCCAAAGATCTCTCGGGGTAGTATGGTAGGGAGAGGACCTGGTCTCTGGCATTGAGGGGTGGGATGAAGCATCACTGGAGAATATTCTGTACACAGACAATGGGCTTGGGAGAACTGTCAGAGGGGAGGAGTATGGGCAGCTGGTAGGACTCACAGAACATTCAAGATGAATGTAGCCTGACCTTGTGTCTTGGTGCTGGCCTGAAGGGACCTCTGGGTGTCAATTCAGTCAATGGTCTCATTGGAAGCTGCCCTCCCACTCCCTGCTTCCTATCCTGCCAGGCTCTCCCCCATCTTTCCAAAGTTCATCATTGTCCTCTTGTCTTTAGCCCACAAGGACCTAGTGCACTATGGGATGTGCTGCTGTCGTGTCCTGCACCCTCCCTCCGGCCAGTTTCAGGACCATTACACCGATGGGCTTGTCCTGGGTTGATTTTTCGTAAGTCCATCTCTCATCCCTTCTTTGTCATCTGTCTTGGTCTAGCCCAGTGGTTTTCAACCTTCCTAGTGCCATGACCCTTTAATACAGTTCCTCATGTTGTGGTGATCTCCAACCATAAGATCATTTTCGTTGCTACTTCATCACTGTCATTTTGCTGCTGTTAGGAATCAGGGATCCTAAGGGGTCACGACCCACAGGTTGAGAACCGCTGGGCTAGCAGCTACATAAGCATCTGTGTATAGCAACACACACACACACACACACACACACCAGCTTGAGACTGAACCCAAGGTCTTCTTTGTGAGAAGCAAACCTTCTGCCAAGGTCTCTCGACTGCCTGTCTGTACTTTGACCTCAGCAACCTCAGACTTTCTCAAGCTGCTTATTAGCTCATCCATCCATCCCCGCTCCCAATAGACCCATTGACTGTTTAGAGGAACCACATTCTTTTGACATCAGGGTGGGGATGTTCACAGAAATCTCACGACATCACCGACACCAGCTATGATCACACACCTCACCAAAGACCAGCCCTTCCAGCCATCGCATTCCCACACCAGAAACCCCAACACTCACTGCAGCCATGTGGATTCTGATGCACGGCGACCCAAAAGCACACACTAGATCTTCCCTGGTGGACTGCCGACCCTGTCACTCTTTGTGGTCGTAGAAAGGCTCACCTTTCTCTCAAGGAGTGGCTGGTGGTTTGGGACTGCTGATCTTGTGGTTATCCGCCCAACTCATAACCACTATGCCACCAGGGCTCCTCTGCTATCACATTAGGGGTGAGTTCATGAATCGTTTGCCCAGTGTTACCCTCAAATGATGTTATACATATCCAATGATCCCTGGTAGGACACGGTCCTTACCTCTGCTCCAGCATAACAAACTACCGCTCAGCTACTGCCTGCCTGCAACATAGTTCTGTTCTCGACCTTAGCTCTTGGACAAGGCATGGGCCTCCTCTGAGTCTGTTTTCTCGTCTTGGTGATGATAATGGTGGTGATGATGACTGGGTCAGACCAGGCTCCCTAGTCTGGTGGGAGATTCTTGTGTAAGTGGTTTTTTTTGAGGAGTTAGAGAAGCAGAAGAGGGTAGGGGGTGAAGGCTACAGTAGGGTGTGGTTGTGGCTGGTGAAGGGCTTCGGTCTGTCCCGCCCGAATTGCTGGACCACAGATTACACTCAGAGCCTTTTGTATCTCATGTCAGCCTGCCTAAGCTCCTCCCTGTTGGGCGTAAGATTTCTAAGGCCTTGCTGTCATGGTGAATAATGTGTGGGGAAGTTCAAATTCACCAGCTGCTCCCAGGAGAAGAGTTAGGCCGTTTGCTTCTTTCCAAAGATTCGCAGTTTTGGAAACCCAAAGGGGCAGTTCTACTCTGTCCTAGAGGGTTCTCAGGAGTATGAATGGACCTGATGGCAGCTTGCATGCCCTTGCACGTGTGTGTGTGTGTGTGTGTGTTAATCTTTCAAGAAGCTAACTGCCAAAGCTTTCTTTGAACTGCTGATTTCTTCAGCGAACAGTCAATCACTTCATCACTGTGCAAACAGTGCTCCCTTCTATAGGCAGGGAGGGGCTAAATTCCAGAAATTGTGGTCACAGAGGTACCCTGGGAGTTGATTTGATAAGAAATTGAATTTTATAATGAAAAGAGGAGTTACAGTAGAAGCCACAGCGTGTGTGTGTGTGTGTGTGTGTGTGTGTGTGTGTGTCTTATCGTTGGTATGCCTTCTTGGAAAACAAGGGTCACAATGTGTTGCTCTGATCTTTCTCCTTCATCCAGTCTACCTCTAATCCTGCCCCTCCTGAAAGTCTAGCAGGCACATTGCCTCCTGCTAGATAAGCTTCCCCGGAGGTAGGAGGGGTGTGGGGCCAGAGGATGCTCACAGTTGACTGGGTCTCAACAAAATTCAACTGTATTTTGATATAAACATCCCAGGGAAACCATTACTAGAAACTCCCTGAATGCTCCGCCATGGATGGCACAGGGGGAACAGCCCCTGGGGTTTCTGGCAGTCTTGACAAGCATTAGACAGTCTCATCTTTCATAATGACAGGACCATCACACCACCAAGTTGGGATGAGAACCCCCCCCCCCCACCCGCCCACCTCAAATGCAAACGAACACTATGGTTTCTCATTCTCCAAGGTGTCTTCACTATCTGGCACCAAACCCAACCTCACTTACTGCCAAGGTGCCCAAGGCTGCCAGTCTTTCTGAGTAGAAAACCTTAGCTCTCTCCCCAGGAGCAGCTGGTAGGTCAAATAGCTGAACGTGTGGTTAGCAGCCCAACCGGGAACCTGCCACGACTGACAAAGGGTAGATTCCCAAGAAGTGTTTATTAAGAGTCCCATGAGTCAGGGTTGATGCCATGGCAGAGAGATTCCCTTTGAGAGTAAGAACTTTTGCTTTTTCCATGTCTGCTCGGCTTTTGGATAAACCCTGGAATCTCAGGGCTTCAAAGATCGCCTAATGTTTTCAGGGCATGGTCAAAACTCAATGACAACGATTAAGACTCCATAATGATCCCTACTGTGTACTGAAACTCACTGCCAGTGGGTCAATGCCTACTCATCGAGACCCCGCTGGGGGTTTCCGAGACTGACTGTTTATGGGAGTTGAGAGTCCAGTCTTTCTCCTGTGGAGTTGTTGTTGGTTTTGAACTGCTGACTATGTGGATCACAACCCAGCACTTAACCACCACACCACCGGGGCTCCTTATATTATGTGCTGGGTTATATGAAGTATTATTCTATGTACTTTACCTACAGCAGCTCCTTTAAGCCTCACAAGACCTCTGCAAAGTTCTCATTAGATCTGATTTTTACCAGTGAGAAAAAAGAAGTCCATGGAGCCTCTGTGACTTGCCCAAGGTCATGTGATCCAGGACTGGGATCCATCTGTATTTTTGATGTTCACTGCGATGGGGTCTATGGCAGCCCCTGGAGACCCCAAGTGTTCGGGCAGAACTCCACAAGGTTTCCTTGGCTGTGATCTTAACAACAAAGGGGGTGGTTCACATGGACCCTGTGTTTGCTTCCAAGGGAGAGAGCTGGAGTTCTGCTCTGTCAAGACTCAGCCTGTAGAAGCCTCTTAAGCTTGATCAGACTGGGTGGCTATGAATCAGAATGGACTCAACTGTACCCAACAAGAATGATAGTCCTTTTTCCCCCTCTCCCAACAGCTGTATTGACATATACATCACATATCATACACTTTAATCATTCAATCACATCAAGAAGAGTTGTACAATCATAACCACAATCTGTTTTCCAACATTTTCTTGACTCTTGAACTCATCATATTTTAGTTCCCATTTCCCTCCAACTTCCTCTGCCATACCCCCAGGAAAACATTAATCCAGTTATTATCCCTGTAAATGTACCGATCCTGGATTTCATATACAAAAGTGAAACAAAAACAAAACCACCACAAACAACAAGAACGAAAACTTAACAAGAATAACAAAGTGAAACAGATAAAAACCCTCAATCCCAAATGAAGCAGAATATATATATATATAAACATAAACTAGAATAGATTTAAATGCATCATGAGGAAGATCAAATGAAAGGGCATTAACTTCCCCCGTGCATTGTCGCATCTGTGACAATCCACTCTCCAATGCACTCTGCTCGGTAGCAAGGCTCTCCACACCCCTGGCCCCTGGTCCGAGGGGACTCGCCAGGGACTTAATCCGTGTGTATTTCCCCTTCTACATTTCTTTTTAAATAGAAATACCTTTTAAAACGAGTAAAAAGGGGGCTAGAATGACAAGCTATTGAAATTTAACCTAATGACATCTGCCATAATCTGCTCACAATGCTCTCTCAGGGCTATTCCCATCGCTCGGCCCTGAGGGGGATTCACTGGAGGCTAAGTTCATGTGTGGACCTGCAAATGAGTGTGGAACTCCCCTTGGCAGCCATAACCTTCTGGACACCAGGGAACAATGACACTCTTTTTTTTTTTTTTGACAGTGGACAGTTTATTACCCACGTGGACACCTCCGCCCCAGCAGGGAGGCTCCCAAGGGGGAAGGACAGCACCTGGGTGAGTGCCCTCTAGGTGCCAATGACAGTCTGCAAGTCTTTTCTTTCTCAGTATTGTTAGGTCAGTTTGGACCACCAAACTTTGGTAAGCCAAATCCCGAAACTCAAATACACACGACTATCGAATCAATTGGACTCACAAGGATCCTATGGGACAGGGCAGAGGTCGCTCTGTGGGCTTCTGAGACAGCCACTCTTCTGTACGGGACCAGACAGCCTCAACTTTCTGCCTCAGAGAGTGTTGGTTTTGAATCGCTGACTTTGCACTTTGGAGCCCAACACACACCCCCGGACCGCTACAGGGCTCTGTCTTTCCAGTGCACACCCTTGCAACACTCCCCTCTACTCCGTGGGGCTCAGTACAAGCTTCCCTGGCTGGTGCCTGGCTGCTTTGCCACCTTGGTGGGGTCTCCAGGTGCTGGGTGAATGGCGAGTGCTCTCCTTCACCGGGGGAGTGCTTCCCTGCACCAGACTGGTGCTGGTGTTGAGCACTCCGATAGAAGGGCCAAATGAATTTTCGTTACCTAGCAACCACCTGCCCCATTGGGTTTCCTATGATTGTAAATGGCATTTAGATAGAGTCTCAGTGGATTTTCAGGAATAACTCAACCTGGAGGAATAGTTAAGGGTTCAGATTTGATGATGTTCTTAGAAAAATAAAGGTGGAGTCTGAAGTTCTAGGTCTCCTTTTTTTGGACATGACCTTTCTGGCCATTCCTTGTCTTCTTTGAGGATTCGGACAATGGTGGCTTCTTTAGGGAGAGATACCAGCCTTTGGTGAGGTTGATAGCCAGTGAGTCTCTAACTGGATTCTGGTATCTGGGAAGGTCTGTGTGAATAATCCCGCTCCCCCTCCTCCCTCCACACCTGGATTGTGCACACACTCTTAAGCAGCCTTCAGACAAGGACCCAGACAGGCCCGGCCCAGACCCTCCTCTGTCTGGCTCCACACAGAGTTTACCGTAACCCTTTGTGGATTGGACCCCTGTCTCCTCTTTCTCCTGGCAGATCTTTTTTCCCCCCCTGCTTTCAATCATTCACGTTTGGGTTCAGCTGTGAACTTTTCTTTGTGGTAGTGACTTGGAAAACTCTTTTAAACACAATTGAACCCTTCCCTTGGTGCTACACTGTATTTGCATAAATGTTTGGAAACCAGTGGGAACCTAGTATTTGTTAAGGATGTGGTAGGCTCCCACTAAGCATTTGTTAATCGAATCACTGAGTGGCCAATGTGGGGAGTTAACTGAATTAGCACAGAGGTTGAACCAGTTGTCAAACGGGACCAAACAAAAATCTTTTTCCCTTTACAAGGATGGCTAACACCTAGGGGCCAGGGCAACTGTGTGTCATAGTGGCTCTTAGTGAGAAAAAAGAGACCAGCAGGATCGTGGGTTTTGGTCACAAGAATCAGTTGTGTTCCCAGGGTTTTCAACTTCTATAGAGTTGACTTTTGGGGCCACACAGTTCTTTGTTTGGGAAAGGGTGCCGGGAGAGTGGTTTCAGTCATTGCTTAGCGGGTTCCAGGACTCCTGCCCACAACAGGCAAGTGGCAGCCTTTGTCAATTCACTCAGCCTCACTGAGTTAATTCCAACCCATGGCGGGCGATCTCTAGGACGGGGAAGAACTGCTCCCACCCCCTGTCAACTAGGACACCATAGACATCTCCAGACATGGCTAAGGCTTCCTGGGGGCCAACATCTCCCTCGGGTGAGAACCAGAGAAGCCTGTGAGATCACCTGTGAGGGAAGGGCCAGGGTGTTGTCAGTCTAGGAGAGGAGAGCATTACGAGTGCACTGGATTGCGGCAGATGAGATTGACCATAGGTAGCGAGAACTGTGGGGTAATGAGATAAACACTGCTTTCCTTCTCAAGACTTGTAAGAAAAGGAGACCAGGAGTTGGTGGGCAGCCCTATGGGCTGGAAAGGACGCCCACCCTATACTGGAATCTTGGTTCAGGCACTTAGCGTCACTTAACAACTTTTGAGCCCATTTCCTCATCCGTGTAAAAGACTAATAGCATTTGCTTCCCAGAGCTGCTAAGATGATTAGAAGTATGTGTAGAGGTATGTATATAAGGCACTTAGCATCCTTGTTGATGTCTTCCCCCTGGGGACTCAGGAACTCAAAGTAAGTCCTTGTCATCCATCCTGATGGAAATCCATGCAAGCCTTCCTGTGGCAGCCTTTGACGTCAAAACCACGATGTCCAGACAGCAATGGCCATTTTAATGGTCACAGAAAAGGTTCGAGCAACACCAACGATATTTTTATATTTCAGCTCACACATAGTCAAAGTGACCGGGGGGCAAGGAATCCTAACTAAGCATTGAACAGCTGAAAGAACCTGCCTAGAGACGTCCTATAGATCTGCAGAGGAAAAAGAGACCTGTCTAACCAGAAACATCCCATGTATTAGGATTGCTAATTCACCCACGGACCAAACCCACCACCTTGCAGTTGACGCTGCCTCGGAACCTCCCAGCATACGGCTGCTGAGGCTATAAATTGTTACCAGACTAGACAACAGCCTCCTTTTTCCCTCTGCAGCGAGGCTGGCGGGTTTGACCAACAACCCATGCTTAGAGGCCTATCATTTAGCCTCCCAGCTCTCCCTAGGATGGGACTTTACTTTTTTAAGGAGCAATTTTAGGTTGACAGAAAAATTGGGACTGATGGTACAGAGAAATCCCACATACCTGCCAATTCATACCACATGTAGTTTTTCTTTTTCTTTTCTTTTTTTTTTTTTGGCATCACTGCCCTGGTGGTGGGAGTAGGAGGCCCAGCCTTTGCTCCTGGGAGCAGGAATCGAACCTCCATCCCAGTGGGCCGCAGTCCCGCGTACAACCACTACGCCACTGGGGCTCAGCCCTTACATGTAGTTTTTCAAAACCATGTTTTAGTGTAACTTAGATGCCAAGGTACATTCCAAATTGTCAATTTTGAATTCTCCAGTCTGAACCACTCATGGAAGCGCCCTCCCTCTCCTCTTGCTTTCTCTTCCCCAGCCCTGGCTCACCATCTTCCACTCCAGCCACCATCTTCCACTCCTACCACCATTAGCACATCTATGACTATGTCTTCCCTCACCCTTCTCCCTTGGCTAAATTCCAAAGGCTGTATTATGCTATGAAAGTCTTTATTTTGGATTTTCTTTTACTCCCCCTTATAACTGGGCCCTCCTATAATACGTGTCCTTTTGTGACCGGCTGTTTTTCAGGTTTATTCACGATAATGTGTGCTTCTTGGTTCCAGCAGTGATTTTAGAAATGTGCACTATTCCATTGTGTGTCTGTACCGGTGTACCTTTAGCCATTCTTTGGCTGCTGGGTGTTTAGCTTGCTTCCATCTTCTTGCCATAGTTAGCTGCGATGAACATGGGTGTGCATACGTCTGCTCATGCTTCGACGGTGACTTCTTTAGCCCTAATACTTTAGCCCTATATACCCAGCAGAGACCCCTGGATTGTCTGGAATTTCAATGCTTCATCCTTTGAAGCGATGTCATCCCTTTCCACCAGGGTTGTCCATATTTACAAGCCCACTAGCAGTCTATAAATTTCCAATCTTGCTGCAGCTTCTCCACATGGTTTTTAAAATACACTCAACTGTTGTAATTGATAAAGCCACATCGATACCAAAAATGCAACTGTCAGAAAGTGATTGCTATCATTATTATTAAGTCAAGTCTAGGGTCCCCTTTGTGCTTTGTGGGGGTTTCAATAAATACTCAGCGTCATGGGTCCCCTAGCACAAGATTATACAAAAGAGTGCCATTGCTCTTTCAATCCTCTGTGCCGCATCTCTTCTTCTCCCCGATGCCGTAACTCACACGCACCCGTTCTCTCCCATGGGTCCTTCCTAAGGCTCCAGCTTTCATCTGTGCATGCTGCGACAGAGTGTCCCTAGGCCTGAGTCAGGACACCAAGCGATGTGTTTGTTTGAGAACCTTTTTACCTTTAAGAAACAAAATTACACTTTATTGAGCACAAAACTTTGAAAAGCCTTTGCAATGAGCACCTGATGTGCCAATGCCTAAGAGGGCTTGATACTAAGCAGTTCTCTGTCAGAGGGGCCCAGACTCAATTGGCTAACTTATTACAAGGCTCCCAACTGGCAATTTAAAACATTGAATCCTTTTTCCTTTCCCTCTCTGACAGCACTGGGTGCAGACTTTGTAAAGAGAAAAGGCTTTGGAGATGAGGTCACCAGGTAAAGGAGTAGTCAGTGGATCATGAGGGAAGGTAAGTGTCCTGGAATTCCAGGAGACAGGAATTGCTGCAATGTCTACGGACTGGCTAGACTCATAGTAGCTCATTCCTGTAGCTCGACTCCTTTCTTGACCCTATCTTTGCCTGATCCTCCCTCTCCTGGGAGCAATTTAAAGAAGTCTCGGCAGCAGAAATCCAAAGAACTCTTTTAACTTCTTACCTACTGGTTCCATGAGCATTGACTGTGGAGCTAAGGGAAATGAAATCCTTGACAACTCTAACCTTCTCTTCGTTTATCGTGACGTTATCTCTGGGTCCAGGTGTAAGGATTTTCATTTTTTTCCCTCATGGAGTTGGAAATCACAACGAAGGCGATAGTCTCTCGTCTTCCTCAGGAATTGCTTCAAGTCATCCTTGGCTTTCAGCAAGCAAGGCTTTGTCATCTGTATAGTGGTCGCTTATTGATGAGCCTTCTTCCAATTCTAACACTGCATTCTTCTTTCAAAAACCTAGTATCTCAGTTTGCTTGCTTAGTATACAGATTGAATAAGTATGGAGAAAAGATATAATCCTAAGACACACATTTCCTGATTGTAACTACCCCGTAGCTATTTGATCTCTTTAGATGGTTGCCTCTTGGCTAATGTACAGATTCTACACAATGACATGTTCTGGGATTTTCACTCTTTACAATTTTATTTATAGTTTGTTGAGATCTGTGATGGACACAGTCTAATCTTTGCATCATTAATAAAACACAAGTCAATTTATTTCTGGTGTTCTCTATCTGCAGTCAAGATTCATCTGATTTTGGCAATATGATCTCTCCATCCATTCTCTTTCTTGAGTCCAGCTTGAATGTCTGGCAGTTTTCAGTTAATATACTGCTGCAATCATTTTTGAATGATCTTCAGCAAATTTTTAGTTGTGTGTGATGTTAGTGATATGCTTAGATAATTTCTGCACTCTGCTAGGTCACCTTTCTCTGCACTGGGAATACATAGGCATTTTTTTCCAGTTGATAAGCCAGGGAGCCCCAATTTCTTGATCTACACTGGGAGGACTTTCAGCACTGTTTCAGCTTGTTGGAGCATTTTATTTTAATTTCCTGAGTCTTGTTTTTGGAGAATGCCTTCAGTGCAACCTGGACTTCTTCCTTCGGTACCATAAGTTGCTGACCATACAAGTATGCCCCCTCTTGAAATAGCTGGGTGTCTACTAGGTACAATGATTCTGTGCATTCCTTTCATCTTCTGAAGGTTCCTGCATTGTTCAATATTTGATCGACGGAATTCCTTTTTATTGCAATTTGAGGCTTGGATCTTTCATTTCCAGGCAGTCTAGCTTGGAAAATGCTGTGTAGCTTTGGTATTCTATCTCCACGTCTTTGCCCATGTCGTCGAACGTTATCTTGTTGAGCTGCGACTTGAAATGTTCTTTTCAGCTCTTTCACTTCATTTTTTTGGAAGCGCTAGTTTCTCTGCATCCAAGAGCAAGTTTTAAAGTCTCTTTTTATACCCCTCTGGGTCTCCCCCTCCCCTCAACATCCCCCTCCTCATAGGCTTTCTAATGGTCTTCTGGCTTATTTGTGAACAATGTTCTTGATGTCATCCCACAGCTCATCAGGTCTGTAGCCATTAGTGTTCAAAGTGCCAAATTTCTTCTTCAGATGCTCTCTGCACTCAGATGGGGTCTACACAAGGTCATATTTTGCTTCTCTTGAACTTGCTTTAATTTTTTCAGATTCAATTTGAACTTGCCTATGAGTACCTGATGATCTGAGCTACATTTGGCTCCTATCCTTGCTCTGATAGATAATATCCCTGCGTCTCCATCATGAGAGCAATTTGCAAGCCCCACAGTATGATCCTCCGTCAGGTGTGTGTGTGGGGGGTGCTTTCACTTAGTTTAGATGCCTCCGTGGTTTTCAGGTTGAGTGGCTTGATAGCTTATTTCTTTTCATCACTGACTAATACTCCATTGTATGTTATAAATCCATATGTTAGCAACATGCTACATTTGTTATTTTTCATGTTTTTGAATCAATAGAAATGCCATATGGCATTGATTTGTGGACTATGTGTGTGCCTAGTCAGGCCCTTTGCCTCCTGGGCATAGTTACTCCTCTAACCACAAAGCAACCAGGTAAGTAGCAACATCATAGAGTTCGATCCCCTTTTCTCTCAAAAGGAAATGAGGCACCTTTTAGGAAATTACCAAAAGTCACACCATGAATGAATGGCAGTGAAAAGTTCAATCTTGACATTCTGCCTCCAGAGTCAGAACTTTTAGCCACCCCACCAGAGAGTTCACGGGAATAGCCTGGGACTTAATCCGTGTGTATTTCCCCTTGCCATTTTCTTTTTAAATAGAAATACCCTTTAAAATGAGTAAAAAGGGAGCTAGAATGACAAGTTATTGACAGCCTCTCATGACCACTTTCCCATTTGATCACCTTGTCAGCACTCCTGTCTCTGGGCTAGTGTATTCTTCCAAGTCTGTTAGCATTTCATTGAAACTCTTTTCCTCTTTTCACCTTAAAATCACCCTTCTATTTTTAATAAGATTTTTAAAGCAACAAGCACAAAAGAGCGCTTCAAAAGACAGCACAGGGGCTGGCTGAAGAAAATAGTTAGACAGCGGTCTTTGTCTCCTGCCATAGAATATAATTGTCCTCCAGATGGTGACCTTAGTAAGTTGCTGAGTGAATACTGGGTGATTTGAGACAAGTAGAAACCTCTTGAAGACCTTGTCATTCCAATGGACACTGTACGTGATAGATTTGTAAACATGCCCTTTGCCCTGTTTGATCATCAACAACTAGTGCTTACTTAGTGTCAATTAAGCTAATTAATGTCAAGGCAATTAGGTTATTTGTATATTCAAATCCTCTTACTTCCTCTCTCCTGGTGGGAATGAGTGGGTCAAGGAAGGGATCTAACTGGATCAACCAGGAATACCAGGTAGGTGCTTTCCTAACATGGTCAACATACAGTGGGTTTTGGGGGCATTCCTCATTGAACCCTGATCTTAGATCAGAAAGAAAGTTCAGATTTGGGTACAATTATTTTGGGCCACTTGGACAGTGGGTTCCTTTAGGAAAGAATGCCAAAAAGTTGTTTATTGTGATTTATTGACTACCAACAGGCATCGGCCTGTGTGAATCATAATACATATGGGTAACAATATGAAGAATGAGAATTCTAGAACACTTCATTGTGCTCAGGTGTGACCGGTCCATAGATCAATAGGCAGTTGTTCAAAAGGAACAGAGGATTCTGCTTGCTTTGAAAATTTAAAAGGCAGCATTGTATCCATTCAAGTGTATGCAGAACACATACTCCATACAGTTAGTTTCAGAGGATGAATGTAGCAATGGGATTTGAGGGAGACTCATTCACATGCATTGGGCATTGTAATGTGGAGGTGATATGGCATTGCTTTGTCCCAAATACAGATGATGGATGTGACGTGATCACTGGTGAAAGAAAAAGGCTTCAGTATATGAAGAAGCCCTCCATCCCTCAAATCCTCACAACTGGGTCCATAATTAATCATCATGATCGATGGAGGAAAACATTTGCAGTTGTCAAAGATTTTATTGTCCTTAGATCAATAATCAAAGTCCATAGAAGCAGCAGTCAAGAAATCAAAGGATGGATAGATAGCAGTGAGCAAGGAGGCCCTGTGGTGACACAACAGTTGAGCCCTCATCTACCAACTGAAAGCTCAGCAGTTCAAAGTCACTCAGCAGCTCCCAGGGTGAGAGACCTGACAGCCTCCTTCTGGAATGACCACAGCCAAGAGAACCCTATGGGACAACTCTCTTCCCTAACACTTGATGTTGCTATGAGTCAGAGTGAACTTGACAGGGCATTGGGCAAATCTCCTTCAAACGATTTCTAGAAATGCCTAAAAGAGGAAAGAGGCTTGTGTGATGAGTAAGGCCCATCTAACCTGAGCCCTAGCCTTTCCAAATGCTGCATTTGCATGTGAAGGCTTGACAATAAGAAAGCAAGAGAAAAGAATGGATGCATTTGAGCTGTACTTGGTGGTGGTGAAGAATACGGAATATACTTTGACTTTTAAAAGGAACAAAGAAATCTGTCCTGGAAGATGTACAGTCAGAAATACTCCTTAAAAGGGAAGAATCTATTTCTTATAAATTGGACATGTTACCACGAGGTTCTACTTCATATAAATCGGACACGTTATCAGGAGAACCTATTCGCTGGAAAACAATATCCTGCTTGGTCAAGGAAGAAGAGGAAGACTGTCAAGATGTTGCAGGACTGGACAGCCTTTGGCTTTGTTAGACTTAAAGGTTACCACAAGTAGAGTTGATTTAACGACAATTAGCAGCAACAAAGGTGCTTCGAGAATTTTGTGGACTAGAAGCTAAAAGACTTTTCAAAGAAAAGTCACATCCCACGCAGTTTTAGTGGGGATGAAGAGTGGATCGAGCTCCCGCTGGCCTCATCAATGTAGGGGATGGTTTGGTTGATCTCATCAGTCACCCCCTTGGATTTGGACTTGGGGTTAAATGTCCTTCTTTGGAAAATTTGTTTTTTTCTGAACATCCTAACTTTGGCCCGGGGACTGATCTACCTGGAATATAAGACTCATCATTGCTTCTAGGTGGCAAAAAGTCTAGCAAACAAAGATAGTAAAAAGCTTTGAATGTTGAGGGAGTCCCTGGGTGTCAAAAACAGGTCATCACTTGTTGACTGAACAAGTTGGCAGTTCGAGTCCACCTCTAGGTGCTTTGAAAGACAGATGAGGTGACCAGGTTCTGGAAAAGCAGCCACTGGACCCCCTGTGGAGTGCAGCGCTACTCTGGGACCCATGGGGCTGCCAGGAGTCGGAATTCACTCAATGGCAACTGCCTTTGGTAAGAAGCTTCAAATGGGAAATAGACAGGCAGGACTCAAAAAAGGCAGAGAATAAATGCAGAAACTGTCAAAGTGGATATTTTTAAAAGCCTCCCACGGCAGACATGTCTCCTGTATTCAATAAGAGCTGTGAAAACTTTGAAATGTTGAAATCATTAGCCCACTTACTTTGTCGTTCCACCACATTCACTTCCATCTTCCCTTCTGTAACCACCCCCTACCCCACCTCCCCCAGGCAGAATGACACAAGTATTCAAATCTTCTGAGATGGAACTCCCTCAAACATGCTCTTCTCTCAAAATATGTTTATATTTCCAGTCACTCAAGTACTGCTGAATCAAAGACTTAAGACATGTTAAGGGAGAAGGGAGAAACAGGATGTTAAGGCCTTTTGTCTGGAATTCTGTAGGATTTTCCAAACACTTCACCCAACCTCTGTCCATCTCCACCTCTCACACCTCATCCATGGGCTTGACTGTTTCCTATACAAATAGATGGAAACAACAAAGACACACCTTCTGGATCACTCCATCCGATCAGAGGACAAAAGTGCCAGGACCCAAAAGGCTCAAGATTTGGAATGTTGCTAGTCTTCGGTTGGATCACCAAAGAAAAAGGGTTTTTTTTGGCTTGGTCTCTTTGTCTGCTCTAGAACGTCTCCTCTTTAGCACTCCCAAAGAATCCATCTGTCTCCTCAGGGTCTAAAGTAGTCAAGAGCAGGCTCATTAGATGCTGAACTACTGATTCAGAGCAGTTAAGGCTCTAGCGTATGACTGACGGTGGCTTCAAATCCAACAGCTGAGACCTTGCTCTAGTCCCTCGATCTCTCTGAGCTTAGTTTTCTCTTGAGAGTAATAATAATAATAATATAAGAATTTGGTATAAGCTTTTAGTCAAGGTTGTTCTTTTCTTAAGTCATTTTATTGCATTCTTAGAACATTCCATACATCAATTGTGTCAAGCATCTTTGTAAACACGTTGCCATTGTCATTTCCCAAGCATCTCTATTTGAGCCTCAAGGTTGTCCTTGTTAGGTGCCTCCACGTCAGTTCCAACCCATAGCGACCCTAGGACAACAGAAGGAAATGCCACCTGCACCACCTGAGCAATGGTTACTCTGGAGTACATCGTTTCCCCCTGGCCTCCACCTGTCTTTCTGTTTAAGAGATACGAAGTGTGTTCTTCCTCTTTAGTGTTCTTTGCACATTTCATTATACTATTTTACTTTGTATTCTTGAGTTATCCTTTGAAATAGTCCGTTCAGCTCTTGTGTGTGTGTGTGTGCTTTTGTTTTTGTTTTGGGGCATCACTGCTCTCCAGTGGTGGGAGTAGGAGGCCCAGCCCCACTGCTGGAATCGAACCTCCAACCCAATGGGCCGCAGTCCCACGCACAACCACTACGTCACCGGGGTTCAGCCCAGTCCGTTCAGCTCTTGGACATAATCCTTTCTTCCACTTGTTTTAGCTGCTCCATGATTACAGACATGTTTCAGAGTCTCTTCTAATAGCCACTGTCTTTTTTATGACTTTGGTGATGAAGAAGTTGTTGGAATGGCACAATTCCGTCTCTCAATCTTCATCCACTTTCCATCACCAAGATCACCTTTTTCGACTATCGTTTTTTCTTTTTTGTTTCCAACTTTTGCATTCCAATGGTCAATACTTATCACTGCATCTTGATTGCATGCTTGATCAATTTCAGACTGAAGATACTGGTAGAATTCCTCAATTTCTTCACCACTAGCTTTTGTGGTTGGGGCATACATTTGAATAATGCTTGTAATGACAAGATTTCCTTCTATGCAGATAGACATTATTCTACTTCAGACAACACCGTACTTTTAGTTCTTGCAATATACTCTTTATGACCATGAATGCAATGTCATTCCTCTTAACTTTGTCATTTCCAGCATAGTAAATCATATGATTTTCTGATTTCAAAGGGCTAAGAACAGTGCATTTCAGTTCACAAATGCCTAGAATATCGATCTTTTGGTGTTCCGTTTCATTTTGATGACTTCCAATTTTCCTAGATTCATATTTTGTACATTCCAACTTCTGATGATTAGTTGATGTTTGTGGCTGTTTCTTATTTTGAGGTTTTATTTCAGCTCCATCATTGTGGTTGACCCTCACTTTGAGGTGACAGCTCTTCCTCAGTCATCTTTTGAGTACCTTCTCACCTGAGGGGCCTAGCCCTATTCATCAGGTTTTCTGACGTTTGATGCTATCCTTCGGTGACTACTTCCTCTGAAGCGAATAGACTTTTCCTTCTTTGTAATCTGTTCTTAGTCTAGAAGCTCTACTGAAACCTGATCTCTTCGGGGGTCCCTGCAGGCATTTGAAATACCATAGCTTCCAGCATCACAACAACGCACAAGCCACCACAGGCTGACAAACTGACCAACCACTGGTGGGAATCAGATGACTCTAACACACTGATGATGCATGTGCTCTATTAGAATGTAGTAAATGCTTAAGGTGAGGCATAGGTGGTTCTGTGAGAGATTTCTTGCCTCCTGAGTAGGAGACTCAGGTTTGATTCTCAACCAATGCACCTCATCCATAAACACTATGTGTCTGTGGTGGGAACTTGTGTGCTGCTACAATGAACAGGTTTCAGCAGACCTTCCAGATGAAACAGCGTAGGGTAGGAGTTCTACCTTGAATGGAGATGATGAAGGAACAGCAGCATTTTGTTCTATTATGTAAAGGTCACCGTGAGTTTGAGGCAGACTTGATGATCTTAACTGTAACAACAAAAAAACCAAGTGCCTATTAAATGCCAAAGAGACAAACCAAGGTTCAGCATCCCATATCAATGAGTAGAGGGTTCATTGCTCCCCTCCTCCCACCCCACCCCCGCCCCCCGGAGGCCACACAGAGATGACTCAGTTATTTCTCATGGATAACAATACTTTTCAAGTTTGTGCTCATAGATCTAATCCCACTTACTGACACATGGTGGAGAAACTTGCTGGGTCCTGCTCAGGTATACTTGTTCTTAGCAACCTAAATTTGTGCTTGGGTAACCTAGCTAGGCCAGCACCAATTTAGTTTGCTAAGACCTTCGAAACAGGAGCTTTTCCCATCTTTGAAGATAATATAGTGGTTGAGGGGTGGGTGGGTGTGGGTAGACTGTAGCCTCAGAATACCAGGGTCTCAGTCTGCATCTGTCACTAGCTGTGTAGCCGGGGGCCGTTCTCAACAAGACTTAATTTTTCTCAACTCAAAACTAGAGCGATCAACATTGGTCCAGGTTTATCGGGGACCCAGGTACTTTCCAGAGTGTGGAATTTTCAGTGATAAAAGAAGGAAAATCCCAGGCAAAAGAGGACAAGTTGGGACGAGCTGGTCACCCTCTGTGTACTATTTATCTCACAGAATCCTGTGACAATGGCTGGGAGCTTCCCGAGCACACAGTCAATGCTGGATACATGTTTGTTCAGCGGTAATCGTTTCTGAGAGGCAGCTTCTAGGTAATCTTATAAGCTAGACACTTAGGAGCACAATGCACCATTGATCTCTGTCCTTTAGGACGAGACTTCTTTCTCAACTGGAAGTGGACTGGTGGGACTTGGTGGGTGCAAGGAAAGGGTTTTCTTGGGCCTGTGAGAATCAGGACTGAGCAATGCTGCCCTCCTGTCAGGCTCTCTGAATGCAGAGAACCATTCTTTCATGGAAGGCACACCTTCTCTTCTATTTCCCAGGCTGTGATCACTGGCTTCTCAGCTATGGAAAGAGTGCGTTACTGGTGATGGAATGAAAGCTTACTTCTAATCCACTTATTAAGATTGGTGAAAGAGGGGCTTCAACTGATGGCGGATTGAGTCTACCTACATTGGAAGTAAGTTCTGGTCATCGGTTTCCAAAAAAAAAAAAAAAAAAAATCAGTCCTGGAGACCCCTGTGGAGCACAGTCCCACACAGACCTAGCATGAGAGGAATGGCCTACTTAAAAACAGGGCGTGAAGCGACATCCCCTTACAAAGGGGTTGCAGGGAGATGTCTTATTCAATGTCTAACTTTCACAAATATATGAGGTGATTGAAAAGACCATGGCTTGGGTTAGGAGCATTTTAGTCCTCAAAGTAACATCCTCGCTATTCAATACTCTAAAGAGGCCTTGTGGAGATTTACCTAATGCAACATGTCTTCTGACCTCTTGGCTATTGCTCCTATAAGCATTCATTGTGGATCCAAGCAAGGTAAAATCAACTTGACAACTTCAACTTTTTTTTTTCATTTATCATGACATTACCTATGGGTCCACTTATGAGGATTTTTTTTTAATATGGAGTTACAATCCATACCAAACTCTTGCAACCCCTGATCTTCATCAGCAAGTACTTCAAGTTCTCTTCACTCTTAGCAAGTTTTAATGAGCCTTCCTACAATCCCAGTGCCACCTTCTTCTTCCCATAATTTAACAGAGGACGACAAACTGACAGAGAAGTAGTGGAAACCACTGGTATGAAGAGAGGGATTTACAACACGCATATTTTGGGAACTGGGACATATCAAATCTATGATATCACCCCCAGATGAATAGGATAGAATCTCTTTCTTTTTCTTTGTAATCTTCTTCTAAATGGACCCACTCTGCCTTGCATTATAGAAATGCCTTGTTGTATATGACCTCATCTCTGTATTCATATTGATGGTTAGGTTACTCAAGGTTAAACAGTGTCCCTCTGCATGTTTAACATAAAGCCTTGTACCTGACAGGAGCTTGAGTTAAGGCTGCATGGTCTAGAGAAAACAAATCAGTGGTAAACACACACCTACTCACCCACACACACGAACTTGATATCGAGATATAATTTTATATCAAGAAGGTATCCCAGACCAGTCCAACACAAGTCTCCAGGTTGAATGTTGACTGGGGCCCTCTTCAGACTCATGCAGCAGCAGGTGGATAACACAGAAAGGTGACGTGGGACGCAGGATTCAGTTGGTGAATGCAGGTCGGTGGGAGCAGAGTGGTGTAGACCCAAAGTGGGTGGGAGGAAAGAACAACAGCTTCCCGGTTGACTCTTAGGGTCCGCGGCTCTCTTGAGGCAGCCCTTGAAGGCACTGAGAAATTCTCAGTGTCTTTCTTATAAAAAGGTCAAACTTCCAAGGAGGCCACAACGTGACAGATAGGTTGGAGTCCACACCTGGACTTTCACACCGGTGCAGGTTGACAAAACACCGAATTGCCATAGAGCTTACAATATTTATAGAGGCAAGGAAAACAAATTCA
>PVJH01017769.1:0-46948 GCA_004026705.1 Nesogale talazaci | reverse complement strand
AGACGGAGGACCTGGCACTTGTCTTCATAGGAGATTGGTGCAAGACAGAGAAAGGGGCTTCGGCTCCCTCAGAGACTTTGATGGGGGGGGGGGTGCGCCCCCAGCGTGGCCCAGGGAGCAGGAGGCCGGGTTTTACCTTCTTGAATGCAGGGGTAAGTCAAAAACACATCGCTGCAGAATTCAAGGAAACATTACTAAACACCGCCTTCAAAATGGGAAGCCGTTGCATCTAGAAATATCTTCCATCTGGATCTGCCCCCTTCAGCAGGCAAGGTCCCCCCCCCCCCTTCTCTCACACTCCTGAGGAATCCGGGATCTTTGACTCCTACCATGCTGACAGCAACAGCCTCAGACGCCCAGAGCCACCGGGACCAAGTTCTTCTAGAAGGGTCTCTGCATCTAGGGAACACAAAAGTCCCATGAGGGTGTCCGATCGGGGCTTGTAGGGCGATGGAGCAAAGGTTCCCAGCGTCATGCTCACGGGACAGATGACCCTCGAAGAAGGAGCGGGCTCATGCTGGTGATACCAGCCATGAAGCTCCTCTGTGCTCTGTTCTCCGGCCTTCTCACAGAGGCACCCTTCCATCTTCGTAAAAAGGTTTTCTTACAAGCACCCCACCCCCACCCCGTGATCCGCCTGGGTCCTTAAGGTCAGTCTGTCGAGTCACTCCTTTGAAATCCAAAGCAAACCCAACCCAGCCGAAGCATCTTCTGAGGCACGCTCTCTGGCCTCGCAGATCCACTCCGGAGCCGCTGCTTCGATTGGACTTTGTTGTTTTTTTTTCCTTTTCCTTTTTGGAAATCACCTCACTGGAGGCTCGCGTAGCTCTTATCACAGTCCATCTGTCCATCCATGGTGTAAGCACATTGGTACATTTGCTGCCATCATCATTCTCCAAACGCTTTCTTCCGACCGGAGCCCTTGGCATCAGCTCCTCATTTATTATTATTATTTCAGACCATCCTATTGGCTGAGAGACCTTGCCCGCAGCCACCACGGAGCACAGGGGTGAGTTTAAGCACTGGGGTGTGGTCTGCACCCACGCATGGATGAAGCTGAGCCCCAGTAGCAGCCCTTTCTGACTGGCCCCTCCTGTCTGTCCACTTGGGAGGCGGGACTCATGTGACCGGAAAAACCGGATAGAGTAGGCTCTTGCGTAGAACCAAAAGGTAACGGGCGCAAAGCTTTGACTCACAACTTCCAGAAACCCTTGTAGGACATGGGGAAGCGTTTCTTCTGGAAACCCTCTCTCCACTCGCAGGTGGGGCACAGACGTATTGTCACCTCCCTGTTTTCACTGCATGATAAACTTTGCAGGAGTAGAAAGCCTCGTGTGCGCGCGCATGTGTGTGTCTGCTCTCTCTCTCTCTCTCTCTCTCTCTCTCTCTCTCTCTCTCTCTCTCTCTCAGAGGGACGAGTGGTTTCAAAGCCCAACGTGTAACCACACACCACTGGGGGCCCTTCATTAGTGTCGTCTGTTCCAGCATCCAGCCTCTTCTTTTTAATGAAGAGTCCTTACAGGAAATGCCTGTGAGAAGGCATGGTGTTGGATAGGAGGCCGTTGGCCACATGGACTTACCACGGTTTCCCCTCTCGTGGCTCAGTACCATTCGTTGTCCCTGTGGTTCTGGGGGATGCCGGTGGCTGGGTAGAACTAACAGCCCCGTGGGGTTTCCTGGGCGGTCATCTCTGCAGGGGCAGCCCACCAGGGCTTCTTGCCCATGAGTTCAAGCTAGAGGGGTTTGAACTGCCAACCTTCCAGTTAGCAGCCAAGCACGTAACTGACGCCATCGGGACCCCTGGTTGTAGGTGGATCCTATTTTCTCTCGCTCTCTCTCCAGTCACCGACCCTTTCCCTGCCTGCTCTTGGTGGTCAACCTCCAAATGTGGCGAGAAGCCTACAAATCCACCATGTCAATTTCCTCTAGTACAGCAGTTCTCAACCTGTGGGTCTTGACCCCTTTGGGGGTCGAACAACCCTTTCATCTGGGTCGCCTAAGACCATCAGAAAACACGTTACAATTTACACGATGATTCATAACAGTAGCAAAATGACGGTGAAGCAGCAATGAAGCTCATTTTATGGTTGGGGGTGGGGGGGGGTCACCATCCCATGAGGAACTGTATGAAAGGATCGCAGCATTAGGAAGCTTGAGAACCACCGCTCCAATGTCTTCAGGAAGTGAAACTCCCACTGCCCGGCCAAGTTCTCCCCCCACCTGTCGACTGTCCGTGTGTGGGGCTGTGGTGGCTGTGTGTTCCTAGCATGCAGGCAGCCACGTAGCAGGTCTTTCAGATGCCAGCGGGGTCACCTGAAGCGAGCAGGCTTCAGCAGAGCTTCCGGTCTGAGGACAGGCAACCAGGAAGGACTTGGCTCCCCTCTTCTAAGGATGAAGCCACTGGAAACCCTCGGCGTCACTTCGAAACATTTCCCAACACGGAAAGCCTACACAAAGGAAGCGGAATGTTGCCCCTGGCACCTCCGCGAAGACTGTAGGAGGATCGCTGCATTTGAATGGTGGTGCCGGAGAAGCGTGTGGAAAGCCCGGATGGCGAAAAGGCCAAGCTGACCTGTCTTGGAAGACGTCCGGGCCGAGTGCTCCTGGGAGGCAAGCGTGGCGAGACTTCGTCCGACATGCTTCGGGCACGCTGTCAGGAGAGAAGTCATGTTTGACAGAGGGGAGGGTGGTGACACAGAGGAAGGCCTTCGGCGAGACGCACGGATGCAGTGGCTGCATCCATGGGCTCAGGGGTCCGCGCCAACTCGACAACAACCTCACCACAACGACAGCTTGTGGGACAAGGGACAGTGGACTTGAGGGACAGCGGGCGCAGGAGAGACCATGGGTCCAGAAACCGGAGGGCCACACTCTGAACTTGCAACCCGCAGGGAGCATTCCACGGGAGCCACACTCGTACTCTTCCATGGGATCCCTTCGCTGTTAGAGGCTGCGGAGTCCGTTCCAACTCCACCTTATGTACGAGAGGAGACCCCGCCCGCTCCTGGGCTGCCTCCATCGCTGTTTGTTATGTCTGAGTCCATTGATCAGCCCGTCCAGAATCTCCCCTTCTTTTGGGCTGCCTCTCAACAGTCCCAAGCATGATGTTCTCCTCCAGGGCCTGGTCTCCCCTGATAACGCCCAGAGTATGGTCTGTGATCCCTAATCTCACTGTCCTTGCCTCTAAGGAGCATCCCGGTTGTCATTCTTCGGAGAGAGAGGGAGAGATCTCCCTCTTGACTGGATCTCTCGCAGTCAATGCCACTTTGAGTATTCCTCACCAGCACCACAATGCAGACACATCCGCACTTCTTCCATCTTCCCGACTCAGTGTCCAGCCGGCACACGCAGAGTTGGTGATTGGAGATGCCACAGCGGGGGTCAGGTGCACCCCCCTTTTCCTCGAACACTTAAAGAGGTCCTGAGTAGCAGATTCACCCAATACAATGTGTCACGTGATCTCTTGACTCCCGGAGTCTAGAAGACCAGCCTGAAACCTGCCCACCACAGGCGATCCTGCTGGGACGTGACACGCCGGTAGCCAAGCTTCCAGCATCTCCACTGCACAGCAGGCACAACGTTCCAGCACACTGAGAGACACTGGTGCTGGAGCACACTGGGTCCTTTCCTGCAGTTGGACTCTGAAGCCCGGTGTGTATTTTCACATTGAGAACACTCTTCAGTGAGGACCAGACATCTTTCAGGGGCTGGACCCGAGCACCTCTGAATGCTCGGCCATTGACCCCGCTGACTGTGCATGCGCACACGGAAAGCCTGTTGCCACTGAGTGAATCCCGACCCCTTGCAGGCCAGTGTGGTCAGAGTGAAGCAGTGCTCCACCGGACTCTGAGGGTCGATCATCTCACGGAAGCAGACTGCCAGGCCTTTCTTCCATGGCACCACCAGGTGGATTAGAACTGCCAGCCTTCTGTTTATTTTCTTTATCATTTAAAACATTTTCAATTATTTTTCCTTTCACAAATCATTCATTTGTGAAGGGAGGGGTCTCTTACAGCTCTTGTAAACAACCCCATACATCAATTGCATCAAGCACATGTGCACTTTGCCAACCTTTTAATTGGCAGCCGAGAGCAAACCTCATGCACCAATCCCTCCCTGCTTAGTTCCCAAACCTGTAAGATGGGCGCAGTCAGGCCCAGTGTGGGTCCAGGGGAGGAGGGGAAGGATAGGTCATAGGTGACAGGTATACCAAGAGGGACGGGAATGGGCCGAGCCTGGCAGAACTGCCGTTGGGATGGCAGTTGGCTGTCGAGGGGGATGGTGAGAATCCGGGCCCTCAGACCCGGGGCTCCCTCCTGAGTCTGCCTCTGCACCTTGGTCACCTGTCCCGGGTGCTGGGGAGGTGACTCAGTGCTGAACTCTAAGGTTGGGCTGCAGAGGCGAGAAGACACACCTCAAGGACTGCAGGCCTCCCTCCCCCGAGAGCGGCTCCCGTGTTCCCCCGGGCGCCCAGAAGAGGCTCCTTGGGTGTGGGGCAGGTTGCCCAAGGTCACACAGTAGGGCAGAGCAGACGCTGGCCTATTTGGGCTCCCTCCCTCCCCCTGGCAGCCGGGTCAGCCGCTCCTGCCCTCCCTCGGCACAAAGTAAACGAACCAAAGGCACCTGAGACTACCGAGCCATTGACCGGGGTGTGGATCACGTAATGTTTCTCCAGCTTGCACCCTGGGACGTGTGTGTGCCGTGTGTGCGTGCTGTGTGCGCGACGTCTTGGCTCCAGAGAGCCACACCCGGTCAGCAGGCTGAGGGAGTAGCCCCCAGCCCTGGCCCCTGGTCTGAAAGGGGGTCCATATTCAAAGGCCAGGACTCCTTCAGGCTGGTGCACGCAGCCCCTCTGCTACACTGTAATGGGCAGGCAGGAGTTGCCGGGGGAGCCAGGAGCCACCATGTTGGTCAGCCCGTGGCAATGCAGGGAACGGGGGTACACGTAGCCAGGTGAGGAAGCTGACTTCTTTTCCTGCCTCCACTGCCCCCGAAACAGGAAGTGGAGATGGCAGCACCATCGAGGAGGCCGGGAGTTCGAGTTCAGGGAGAAGGTGCTCTCTGCTGGCTCGGGGGAAGGGCTTTGTGGCTTCTAGGTCCCGGTGCTCCCGTGACCTTGGGCAGCCCCCAGTGGCATCGCTGGCCCCTCACCCCAAGTTTGACCTGAATGTGCACCCTGGGCGGGGTGATATTGCACACGTACCGGTGCTGCCGTGCCCTCCTAGGCAAAGAACACCCTGTCTCCAGATGGGACCACAGCTGTGGGCAGAGTCTAGGACCCCACCGCCTGGCTGAGGGACACAAGTCAGGCCATACTGAAAGCCGTGAATTTCTGAGCACTCAATCTGTTCTCATCCTTCAAGCTGCCCAGAGAGGTGGTCAGTCTAAACGTGCACACTGCCCCTCCCCGCCCCCAATGGAGTAGATAGGGAACTGACTTAGAGGAGATAGGCAAGCCGCTCTCAAGTAGAGACTGGACTCAAGAGGTTCCCCGATTCAGGACATTCACAACCCCTCGGGTGGCGGCGGCTTAGAATGCCTCCCTCTGCACATAAGAACCAGCTCCCCTGGCCGCAGGTTGCACCCCGTCCCCGCCCCCCAATTGGGGGGGAAGGGGCTGCACAAGATGACAACTGATCGGGTGGGCTTTGGGGAGGAAGAGAGGGAACCAACCCGTGTGTTACGGGGTGATCATTTCGGTCCTGGTTGACAATGGGCAGCAGATGTGCTTCTGAGAAAGAACAGAGTCCGATTCCCAGACGCCAAGAAGAGCTGGCCTCCAGGCTGCTCCTGTCCCTTGGACACCCTGGGTCTGGGGTGGGGTCTGGGGTCCAGAGATGGGTCTGGAACAGCGGGGTCTCTGATGGCTCCCCGGCAAACCAGAACTGCAGCCGAGATCTGCCAAGAGTCACCGGGGCCCCAGGCACACGCGGTGGCAGCAGAGAAATGGTACCCAGTGAGGGTGATGCCCGGCTGCGTGGAGAGAAACACACACACCCCGCCTGCCTGCCGCGGCAGATGGGGAAGGCAGCCAGGCCTGGGCCCAGAATGCCGCGATTTCCGCACCCACACAGAGGGCTGGGCCCGCTTACGTAATGCAAGCTGTAAAGGGGGCGGCTGAACTCGCCAGCCCACCCCCACAGGGGGGACCCAGGAGGCAGCACCTTCTAATCAGGGGCATCTCTGCACCCACGATCCCCTGTCAGAGGTGGCAGGATCTCTGTCAGCTGCCTCGGCCCCAGGCTGACCCCAGGAAGTCACTACAAGGGAAACGAGACTGTCACTTGGCTGGTGGTGGCAGATGGGGGCTCCCTCCCTGTGCTGAAGCCTGATGAGGCTGCTGGCCGGAGAGCATGCTGGGATTGAGGACAGGGCTGAACTGGAGCTGGGAGTTCAGGGAAAGAGGTGATGGGTGCACTCTGCTGTCTCCCCCTCCCCTCCCACATTCAACCCACAGATCACCTATCCCCCACGCAGACAGGTAAGGCACCCTCACATAGCTTCACTCCCCCATAGCCCTCTCCTCACGCCCATAGGTGCCCGTTCTCCCACCTGGTGCCATGCCAAGCCCTGGTATCCACCATGCCCCCTCTCCCCAAGACGAGGGGAGGTGACCAGTTGCCAGTCAGAGTCACACTTGGAAGTTGCCAGTCAGAGTCACATTTGGGGGAGCTAGGTTGGAAGCTGAGAAAAGGACTGTAACCAGTTTAAAAGCTCAGACCCGAGTGAGGCCGGCCTGCCTTCAGATCTGCCCTCGGCCCTCCCTTGGTGCGTGACATTGAGTGAGTCACCCTCACCCCACCCCACCCCAGCCTTCCCAAGCTCAGGTCTGCTTCCTTCATTGAGGGGTTGTGAGGATCCCAGGGGAAAGCGATATGTGAAAAACTTAGAGCTCGGCCTGCCATTCGGATGCCTGGCAGGTTGGTCACACCACATGGGGCTACCTGCCCACAATTTCAGCCGTCTGAACCCACCTTGGGACAGGGGAGCCTGTGTGCTCCCGTCAAAACCGACAGCTGTGGAAACCCCGGGACGCTGGAAGCTAGACGCGACTGAATGGCAGGGCTTGGTTTGGGATCCGGGCATGTGCAAATGCATAGTGCATTTATCACGAGTAGCTTTTTCGAGGTGCTTTTTTAAAAACCCGCCAGTGAAACCCCTTGAAGTCACAACAGTCTCTCCCCCAAGACCAGCCAGAGGCATGGTTCAGGGAGGGACAGCGTGTACTACTTTTCAGGGGTTAACGCAGCACCACCTAACACACCAATCGTTCATCTGCACGCATTTTTCATCCTTAGCCTCTAGTCAGGCACTCCCTCGACCCCGCCGTGGTGACCCTAGCGCAGCAGCGGTTCTCAACCTTCCTAATGTCACAACCCTTTCATGCCGTTCCTCGTGTTGTGGTGCCCCACCCCACCCCCCAACTGCTGCTGCTTCAGAGCCATCATTCTGCTACTGTTATAAGTCGGACAACCCCGTCAAATCGTCGTTGAACCCCCAAAGGGATCGCGACCCACGGGCTGAGAATCTCTGCCCTAGAGGTTCTCCGTCCAGCAATTGTGTTCCCCTGGGAGGGCTTCAGATGCCCCGTGGACTGCACATGTCCCTCAAGGTTTCTGGTGGGTCCATCTCTTGTAGTGCCTCTAGTCTGTTTCATGGCCAGGTCTCCCCTTTTGAAGCCAGAGCAAATTAATCATTCCCACCCCCCAAAACATTTGAGAGCCAGCCGTCTTTCCTCATGGTCAGTTCCGGGAAGGGCGGCCTCATTCCTGCTCTGGAAGGGTGGGGGACCTGCTATTGGGACTCTGGGAGTGGCTGAAATGGAAATTCGGGAAGTCCAGGCCAGCCGAGAGCCTGGGCTGAGAACGGGAGGGATGGTTGTGAAGCACTGAGGGCAAAAGTAGTGGAGCAAGTTGGAAGGCGGCGTTCCTGGGGTGGTAGAGAGATCAGCGCAGCCTCGAGGTTCTTGTGCGTGTTCTCCGGACTTGGGAGACCCCCCTGGTCTTGTAGGGCTTCTATGGATCATGGGAATAAAAGTCACAGAGAAAGACGTCCCAGGCTGGTGTTAAAAAGCCCCCGTAGCTAATCTTCGAAGGCACCTGTGTTTTCCCTCGTTGTTTTGGAGGTGGGGTCGGCTGCTCCATACCAATCTCTCCTTTTCTTTCCCCTTCTTTCCCTCCCCTTCCGTCTTCCTTCTCTTCAGCTCAAGGAGCCCTGCGTCTGAAGTGAGCCGGCAGCCCCCCGCCCAGCGGCTGGCTAGTGCACTCCTACCGTGCGTCACCTCCAGGCCCATCCACCAGACCCTGCCCCGCTCTGCCAGGCCTCTCGTCTAGGGACAGCCCGCGGCGTCTCCTGACGTCCACCTGCTCAGCCAGCATCTCCTTAGAGAGAAGAGAGGGCGGCAGCTGTGCGCAATCATGCCACCAAGGGCCAGGCAGCAATGAGCGGGTGACGCCAGGTTGACGTCAGAGCCAGAAAGGCCCGCAGACCAGCCCGGTTGTCACCAGGCTCCCAGTGCCCGCCATCCACCTGGCTCCGGCGTGCGGTCCTGGCTGCAGCCTGGCACCCCCTGGGGGCATCACTGTGACTTGATCCGCTCCGGGGCTCCAGGCGGGACCCCACCCCCACCCCACCTCCCGGCGGCCGGGCACCATGGAGGAGCAGACGTTCAGCGTGCAGCAAATCCAACCCAACGTCATCTCGGTGCGCCTCTTCAAGCGCAAGGTGGGAGGCCTGGGCTTCCTGGTGAAGGAGCGGGTCTCCAAGCCACCCGTGATCATCTCGGACCTGATCCGAGGGGGCGCCGCCGAGCAGAGCGGCCTCATCCAGGCCGGGGACATCATCCTGGCGGTCAACGGGCGCCCCTTGGTGGACCTCAGCTACGACGGCGCCCTGGAGGTGCTCCGGGGCATTGCCTCCGAGACCCACGTGGTTCTCATCCTGAGGGGTCCCGAGGGCTTCACCACGCACCTGGAGACCACCTTCACCGGGGACGGGACCCCCAAGACCATCCGGGTGACCCGGCCCCTGGGGCCCTCCACCAAAGCCGTCGACCTGTCCCCCCAGCCACCAGCCAGCAAGGAGCAGCCGCCGGCAGTTGAGGGGGCCGCCGGCCCTGGGAATGGGCCTCAGCGAGTCCAGGAGGCTGGCTCACAAAATGGCCTGGCCCCCAGGCCTCTGAGTGGGGACGCTGCCAAGAATAGTGCCAGTGCAAGCCTCCAGGGAAGCGGGGAGAGCAGCGACCTGCTCAAGGAGATCGAGCCTGTGCTCAGCCTTCTCACCAGCGGGGCCAAAGGGATGAACAAGGCGGGACCGGCCAAGGCAGAGACGAAGGATGCAGAGGTCCAGGTGGAAAGGTAAGGACACACCTGTGATGTGCGTGCGCTCAAGGGCAGCCCACGCCTGGGAGCCAATGTGGGCCGGCTTCCTGGGGCATCTGCCCTTCCCATCCGCAGCCCCACCTCCCCCAGCCACACCTGCTTCCTTCCCTGAGAGATGGAGGCATCCCCAGGTATAGGTGGGGGGGGGGTACACATTGGGCTCCACACCTCCAGGTCAGCGGTTCAAAACCACAAGAGTGTGTGTTCCTGTCAGTGAAGCCAGAACCCATGGTCACAGCCGTGAACATGGTATCTCCCCATCTTTAACCCATGCATGCTTCCGGACACTCTGCGCCAAACCCACCCTATAGCCAGAGGCAGTTTCAGCCCCGCAAGGCTGAGTGGAACTGCCAAGTAGGACCTCCGAGGCTCTTAAGGAAGCAGGCTGCTTCCTTTCTCCTGTGCAGGGCGTGGCTGGTGGATCGGAACTCACCTTTCTGAGAGCGCAGACCCGTGTTGCTCCCGCCATGCCACCGGGGCTCCTAGGATGTCTGACTGTCTCCAGGCCAGACAACTTGGCCACTATGTGTCCCGGGGAAGGCAGGCCGATGTTGGGAATAGCTGACTCGGGCATGTGGATTACGCTCAGACCCCCTGGAAGAGCGAGTGGGGAGAGTTGAGCCCAAGGTGCATTCCACCGAAACCCGCTTTTCTCAGCCACCTGTCAGCACAGAAACAAAGAAGGAGCTCAGGGGAGAGCACGAAATGGGCTCAGAGTACAGGGTTGGCCCCACCCGGGGCAGAGGCTTGAACCTAGAACAGGAGGAGCTGGACATCAGCCCTCTGTGAGAGGCTGGCAGACGTTCTCTGAGGAGGTGCAGTGGGTGAGGCCCTCGCCTTCTCTGTGGAAAAGCATCCGCAAGGCCAGCTGGTCAGACAGACAGACATTGGCTGATTTCTCTCTACTCCTTTGACGCTCCAGCAGCCAGCTTGACCAGGGTAGGTCTAGGACCCTGGTTATCCAGGGCTCAGACCCGGGGCCTCACAGCTGTATAAACCAAGATAACTCACACTCTTTCCCAATCATCCCAAGTGCCCTAAGACCATTGCTGCTGTCCAGAGTGGAGTAAATCCCCATGCCACCGCGCACTCACTCACAGATGCTCATCGAGTGTCTGCTGCTTGCTATGCGTTGGCATCAACATGATGGCAGTGAGTTTGGTTTTGGGGGGAGGTGGCAGGCACTGTCCTGGAGCCCCAGGAACAGAGGAATGGGTGGAAGAGACCCATCTCCCCTGTCATGCATAAGGTGGGTGGGTAGGGGTGGGGGACTGCATTGTGGGGGGAGACTATAGACAGGCTGCTCATGATGCTGAGTTGCTGAGCAGAGTTCTGAACGGGGGTGTAGGAAGGGTACGGTGTTACATTGGTAGTAAGGGACCCGTTGGGACCCGGCCCTGCCAGACCGGCAGGGAGGGAGGAGACCCCATGAACTTTGAAGCTTTCCGGGGCAAGAGCATTCTGAGCAAAGGACCGATACGTGTGCCAGAGAGTGCCCAGCACGTTGGAAGGACCGTGTGGGATCCAGGCCTCCATCCTTACGGAGGTCCCCCAGCCCCTGAGAGCTCACCTGGCCCAGCATGGCATCCGAGACCTTTCCCAGCTTCCCAATTTCAGCAAGATGGAGGCTTCGCCCAGGAGGCCCTGGGCAGAAGGGAAGCAAGGGTCCCTCACTTGCAGAAACGCTGCTTTCCAACCCACTCCCCTCTTCTGCCCGCACCTTTGGGCAGGGAAGCCCACCCCCACCAGGAGCAGACCCTGTCACAGGTGGGGGCCTACTGATGGGCCTGAGGGGCAGAGGCAGGGCCCAGAGCCCACCCTTGGGGGTCTCCCAGGTGGCAGAGATCCAGAGGCCACTCCCCCAGGACCTCCACAAACTTGAATCCCGTCTTCAGGGAGCAGCCACTCCAGGGAGCAGCCCCTGGTTCTGGGCATGCCTGGGCCTTACTGCATCCTCTCAGGATCCTGCATGTCCACGAATCTCTCCCCAGTCACTTCCCGAAGTGGTTCAGGAAGCTGAAGCAGGCCACCAGCCTTCGAGTCCCTTCCTGGACTGTGGCTGCTACTGCTGAGTGGAACGACCCGTGGGGCCTTCTTAGCGTGGACTCTTTACAGAGAGCGACTGTCAGACCTCATGTCCCCAGTGGGTTCAAACCCCCAACCTTTTAAAAGCTCACGGTCACATGCGAACCCTCCGTGGGGGACTTAGAGAGGGGAGAGGAGCCCAGGTGGTGGCGTGGTTATGCTCCAGGCTGCCATCGGCATGGTCGGCAGTTCCAAACCACCAGCCAGCCGCCCAGCGGGAGGAAGCCTGTGCTTTCTCCTCCTGTCGTCAGTGAACAGTCTGGGACACCCACGGGGGCGGGGGGACAGTCATCCACCAGGAAGCCAGCCTTGACGCCATGTCAGTTTGGGTTTGCTTTGGGTTTTTAAGAGAGAGGGTGCTGCCGATGGCACAGGACTGCAAGCCTGTGTCCCTTTGCACCTGGCGCCCCGTGTGCGTGGGGATCCCGTGTTAGGCTCGCACACGTAGCCAGTGCTGTCAGGACCCACCACTGGCGTAACAGGATAGGAGAGAACTCTTGAACTCGGTATCAAGTTGAAGGCTTTGGAAAATTCCCTCCCACCCAAGTGGTCCCAAATCATAGTACCCTTCCAGGATGGGGCCTAATGGCCCCAGTAGAATTTCCGAGGCTGTGATCACTGCAGGAGCAGAAAGAACTCCCGTGCTTTCAAACGACTGACCTTGCCGCGCGCGCACGCGCGCGCAGCCTGACAGGTCACGCTGCAGGCCCCCAGGGCCCTACTTAGGGCCACGTGCACGGAGGTACCTGGCGTCATCCACCAATCAGCCTCCACCGAGGAGGAGACAGGTGAAGAAGCCAGTCGTGGAGTAGAGTCTGACTCAGGGCACCCCCACACATCTCCCAGCAGAACTTCGGGCAGCCAGCCTGAGGGGCTCCCTAGTGGGTCTTCCTGCCACCACCAGGTCACACTGGCATCTGGGGCTTCGGGACCGACTGGCCCCAGTTCCCAGCAGTGCCCCCACCTCCCCCACTCCCAGGCCCTCCTTTTCTCCCACCCATCTTTCTCCTGGAAACAGATGTCTTAGCTTGCTCCTGACAGTCCCTGTCCCTGAGGGGCCATCCTGGTCCCGTTGGACTGTGGGCGGGGAAACGCTTCCTCAGAGCCGTTTCATTGGGGAGCTGAGGAGGGGGCTTCTGGAACCTTCGGCACCGGCAGCACCGGCAGCCGTCACTTGTGAGCTGCGGCAGGGCAGGTCCAGGTTATTCAGCTTGCGGCCCTGAAGGAGGCTTCTAAGGAGGCCAGGCTCACTGCCCGACCCAGCATCCATCTGTCCCAGCCAGCCACACTCGGCCTCCTAACAGCCGCTCCTGCCTGCAGCCTTCTCAGGAGCTTACCATGTGCCCCCACACACCTCCCTGCCCCCTCCCAAACCCAGGCTCACATGAATTCTGCTCCCTGAGTGGGGCCTGTGGGTTTAGTGCCCTTTTGCAGGGGGCGGCACCAAGGCTCCAAGAGGTGCAGCCATGAACCCGAGCCTTCCTGTGGCCATGGGCTGCCCTGATTCTGCAGGGAAGGCTTCCCAGTAAGAGTCCAGGTGTGGAGAGAGCAGGTGAGAGCAGGTAGCTTAACTGAAACCAGGGCAGTGCCCGGTGTCTAGCCCAAGGTGGACCTTCTTTGCCTCCTCTTCCCGATGTGGGAACTGCGGCTTCAAGAGGCACTGCCCCTTCCCTCCAGTCCCACAGCCAGTGAGCCACCAGCTGGGACTTGAACTGGCGGGTCTTCCACTCTCTGGGTCCCAGGGCACGTGACCCTGGCAACCAGCCAGGTGCCTGCAGCCATGTCTAGCCCTCCCATGTTGGAAGGACTTGACTTAGAGAATGACCCGGGACCGTCCGCAAGTCCCTTCATCCTTCATGCCGTGGGAGATGCTCCTGTTAAAGCCCCGCCTTTGATGCATGTCCTGGCAGGGATTTAGTTCAGAGCTGGAGCCAAAGGAGGTAGAGACAAGGAGGGTGGTCAGGGGAGACTGGGAGGCTAGACTGCCCGCTGGGATTTGCTGACCCAGCTGGAGAAGGGTGATTGATGGGGAGACCACCACAAGGGCCAGAGGAGCAGGGCCTAGGCTAGAGGGAAGGGAAGGGGCAAAGGTGCCCCTGGAAGCGGTTCTCTCTCTCTCTCTCTCTCTCTCTCTCTCTCTCTCTCTCTCTCTCCCTCCCTCCATCCCCCTCCCTCCCCAGCAGCTTGGCTGAGACCTGCTCAGTATCTCAGCAATGCATGGGGGGCCCCCGTGACACATGGATGGGTGATGGCAGTGCCTGAGGGCCTGGGCAAGGGATCGAACCCATGTCCCCTACGTGGACTTTCCCTGCTCTGTCAGGTGGGGCCTGCTCTGCCACTAGCAACCCTGAAACTAAGTGTCATGGTTGCTGAGCACCACCGAGCAATGATCTATGTATGGCAGAATGACACACTGCCCGGTCCTGCCCCGCCCTCCCATCCTTGCGCGTACTTGAGCCTGTCGTAGTACCCCTCCCCATCCCCCGCCCCCCGTTACACATGAGGTCACAGAGGCTGAGAAGGGTGAGGTGTGGGGCCCCTGGTTGCCTGCTCATCACGAGCACAGCCAAGAGTCACATCCCCAAACTCAAAAAGCCAACCTCTGTGCCGCCCAGCTCTATTCCAGCTCTCAGCAACCGGGTGGGGCTATGCTACTTTGTGGCAGGAGACTTCCTCTTTCGTCTCGCGCAGAGCTGCTGGCGGTTTGGAACTGCCCACCCGAGGGATAGCAGCCCCACACATCACCTGGAGGCCGCCAGGGCCCTGGGCTTGGCCCCGGTTCCATCCAACACCACAAGGCGCGCCCCACTTGGGGGCTGGGCGTCTAACTCAAGCTACTTCTGCAGACCAGCTCAGCCCCCTGCTAAAAACCGTGCTCCCCCGCTCACCACACCAACTCCAAAGTCCGTGCGCCATGTAAGCAAAAGCATCCTTGAACTAATGTAGCGCTCCCACGAAAAGATGCTCTCCCTGCAAAGGCCACACGGCCCCCATTGGATTTCCAAGGCTGCCATCCTCCTGGGAGCAGACAGCCAGATGTTGGTTCCCAGGATGGGCCGGTGGGTTCCTTTCCACCAGTAACCAGGTGCTCTGAGCTCTGAGCCCCCGGGGAGCTTCCCAGCGGATGTTCGAGCATCACTCACCGCCCCCTCCCCTGCTGACTTCTCACTCGAGGCCTGTGAAGTCATGGCACCAGGAGGTCTTGCACTGCGAGAGGCAAGTGACACTTGGAGCAGCCTCTCCACAGTTCCCTCCTCTGTGTATCGCCACGCTGGTGAGCCCTCAGCTCGGGAAAGGTCTGCCGTCAAGAGCCTCTCCGGTGTGTTTTGATGACATTTCACAAGAAGGTGGAACAGAATGTTCCCTCTGACAATTTGCAGGCCTCTTCAGGTAGGAGGAGAGCTGAAGTGGCTTTGACTTTGGTCTAGGGATTCAGGGAAGTGGTGGCGGGGGTGTCGGACTGACCTTGAGCAAAAAGCTGGAGGGCCGTGTGCACTGGGCACTGCTTCCTGATTCATCCCAACACTTGGACTTGGAAGGAGGGCGGATGATGGACAGAGCAGGGAAGCAGGAGTCCTTGAAACGGGGACATCCAAACAGAAGGATGGACAAGGGTGAGTTGAACCAGAACTGAAGGGGACCCCAGAGCCAGCTGCACCCTCTGAGCTGGAGGACAGAAGATGCCACAGGATGACTAATGCAAGGGTCAGATGCGGGGCCAGCCGTGGGGAAAGATGAGGGAAGCATCCTCGGGCAGGACTGGTGAACAATCTGGATTTTGACACCAAGCCCCGTCTCGTCTATGAGGGTGAGTCCCGCTGAGGGGCTCAGAGGAGGCCTGGGCTAAGCAGTCTTGCTGAGAGGCAGCTCCCCCTTGAATCTTAGAGACCCAAGGCAGGGACACCGGACAACGTGGCGGAGAGGAAGTCAGTTGCATGGACATGCCACCGTCCATAGCGAGGTGACCGAGGCGAGTGGCTTCGCTTCTCCGAAGCTCCTTGACCTCGCCCAGCGTTGACCGTGAGGATGCTGATCATGGTGGTGATGGAGAGGAGGAGGGGGTTGGTGCATGCCGGTCCACGTGGTGGTGATGGTGCTGATATCAAAGATGAGTTTATGCTTATGATGTGATGATGGCGGGGAATGTGATCGTGGTGAGGGTGATGCCGAGGAGGAAGGGGTTTGGGTAGTAAGGACATAGGAAGGAAGGGGAGGGCTTGGGTGGTGGCGATGATGAAGAGGAGGTTTATGGAGATGGCAGAGACCGTGGTGGTATTGATGAGGGTGATAATGTTGGGGTGATTAAGGCGATGACGATGAAGATTATCCTGATGGTGGTGATGAGAGTGATGATGGTGACGACAGTGCTGTTGATACGGTGGAAGAGAATGGTGGTGGTGGTGTCGGTGGCTGTGAGGCTAGTGACACGACTGTGGGACTGATTTTGGTGATAGTGGTAGGGGTGTTCAGGGCTGATGGTGATAGAATGGAGGACATGACTGTAGGGATGGCGATTAGAAAAGGGATTATGGTAATGAGGTCACAATGGCGGTGATAATAAGATTAAGATGGTGTTGGTGGAGATGACGGATGTTGGTAAGGACGATGAAGGTAAGAAAAGGATTATGAAGGTGGTGGCGATGGTGACAATGATGATCGTTACACTGGCCAGAAGGAAAAAGAGTCATGTTGTGACATAAGGAGAGCTCTGTTGCTCGCGGGGATAATGGTGATGATAGCAATGGCGATAATCACTGACCTCATAGCCTTGTCCTAAGGTCTAGATTCATTTAAAGCACTTAGCATGTGTTTGGCTCATAATAAGTGCTCAGTAAACTAGCTGAGCCCTGGTGACACGCCAGGATGAACCTTGAACTCTTAACCAACTGCAGCATCAGCAGTTCGAGCCCACCAGCCACTCACAGGTGATACATGAGGTCATGTGCCTACACGGGTCTCAGAAATCCCATACAGGGCCACTGGGTGTGGGTTGAAATGCACTCCATGGCAGCGGGTTTGATTTATCATTATCAACAGTACACCTTACCCTCACTTAGCAACTGTCTGACAATTTGCATTTACGACAATAGTAGAAAATCTTTTTTTTTTTTAATTTATTTGGGGGGGGAGGGGCCCTCACTGCCCTCGGGTGGTGGTAGGAGCTACCCAGCGCTGCTCCTGAGAGCTGCCGCTAGATTTGAACCGCCAAGCCCGCGGGCCACAGTCCCGCACTCAACCACTTACACCATGGGGGCTCAGCCCAATCTTTTTTTTTTTTTTTTTTTTTAATTTTTATGTCTGACCATCAAGAATGTCAAGAGGTTGGGCAGCGCTGGCTCTGATGGTTCGGGACATGGGTCCACTTCGATGGGCCGTGAAGCTGAGTGGGTGGACAGTGATAGCATCATGTTATCCGGCAGATGTGTAATGACATAGCCATCCTCCACGCGGGACCTCTTCCATGTTCACACCACACCCATTTTCACAGAGCAACCTGGTCGTTAGGACCTGAGCCGCTGTTGAAGCCAGGAAGGGGAGGGGGGTGATTCCTTTGCTTTGCTCCCTTAGCTGTAGAATCATGCCGGCATGGCTAACATCGTTCAAATCCTTAGGCCTGGGATGACCCTGCCTCCCTCGCCTTACCTATGCCCCCTTCCACCCAACCTTTCCCCTGTTAAGATGCAGGGACCTTAAAACAAAACAAAACCCCCCAAAAGCCTCATCCTGTCAAGTCGGTGCTGACTTCTGGCAATCCCCTCGTGCTCTCAGTGGTTGGAACTAGCCAGGCATGCCTCTGCTGTGTCTCTGAGTGGACTCAAACCTCCACCCTCTTGGTTAGCAGTTGAGCGTGTCAACCCCTCCCAGAATCCCCCTTGGGTGTCCAGTTTCACACAGCCCGGGGCTCCACTGGGGGGTGGGTGGACCTGGTGTGCCCCAGGTCTGTGAGATGCAGAACGGTGGAGAGGGAAGGAAAGCCCCAGAGTGGCATCCGTCAGGAGGCGGGGGATGCCAGCCACCAACACCCACCCGGGGGAGCTCACCACCACGCTTGACTACAGGGACTGCCTTCTGCCCCCGTGGGCCTGGCCATCTTGGCAAAGCACCAGGCCAGAAGCCCAACCCCCGGTGGTTCTATAGAGAGTGGAGTAAGGGGGCCAGCAGGATTTGGAGCCCCCTCGAGGGTCCAGGCCAGGGCTGCCAGCCGGTCACCCCAAAGCTGCCGCCCTCCCCTCATCCCTTGCATTCTGCCTTTCAGAGATCTGGATGGCAAGTCACACAAGCCGCTGCCCCTGGGCGTGGAGAACGACCGTGTCTTCAACGACCTCTGGGGGAAGGGCAACGTGCCTGTGGTCCTCAACAACCCCTACTCGGAGAAGGAACAGGTAAGGGGGGCGCGTGGAGCAGCGACCTGCATTGGTGCAGTGGTCGGGGCGGGCACGGAAGAGAAGCCAAGTCCCAAGCTGCAATGGGATGGAAACCGCCGAGAGTTTCAGGGGCCGCGGCCAGCAGCGCGTGCTCATCCCGGGCACCAACGCGGCCAGGCTTTGGTCTGGTGGCATTTGCAAGCTTGCCTCCTCCCCGGTCTCAGTTCTGCCTCTCCTGGGAAATGCGGTGTAACCAAACAACCCTCAGATCCAGCGGCCCTGGAGCCCAGTCACGGCAGACCCCGTTTACTTCTGAGTGGAACTGCGCACCCCACGGGGCTTTCACCTTTTGGAAACACAATCCACCAGGCCTTCCTTCTGCGTCCTCTCTGGGGCAGGTTCGAACAGGCTGGCCCTTGGCTTTGTGATGGAGGGCTTAGCTCTCCCCCCGACCCAGGGACAATAGGGAATGCATTCTCATGGCTCAAAATGCAGAAGGTAGCAGAGGTCCCTGGTGAAACGCTCCGCTTGGTCCCCGGGCCCCAGCCACCCAGTGCCCCTCCTCACCAGCTATTGTGAGGTGCTGTCCCGTCATCTCCAACCTGAAGTGGCCCTGTGCACCCCGGTCCTGCGCCAGCCTCCCCATTGTTCTCAAACTTGGAATCCGTCGTGACCCCATGTCGGTGGTTGTCAACCTGGGGGTTGTGACCTCTTTGGGGATCGAACAACCCTTCCCCAGGGGTCGCCTAAGACCATCGGAAAACACAGGTTGCCGATGGTCTTAGGAACCGAGACACCGCTCCTCTATCTGTCTCCAAGCGGGTCCGCCCACATGCAGATGCACCCACCTATGAGTACCCGGCGTGAGGACTGTTACCCATGCTATACACCACGCTTCCAGACAAAGTCTCACTGATTTGTCCTTAGAAATGAGTATTTCTTTTTGTTTGTTTGGTTTTTGGGCATCACTGCTCTCTGGTGGTGGGAGTAGGAGGCCCAGCCCCACTGCTGGAATTGAACCTCCGACCCAGTGGGCCGCAGTCCTGCACACAACCACTACGTCACCAGGGCTCAGCCCCAGAAATCAGTATTTCACAATGTAGAATGACATTGGTTTTGTGGTGAATCATGATGCTTTCATGATGATCACTTTGTCACAGTGAAAATGCATCCCGCCTATCAGATAGTCACATGATGATCCCTAACAGCAAAGTGACAGTGAGGAAGTAGCATCGGAAATAATGTTGTGGTTGAGAGGCGGACAGAGTGAGGGGCTGTATGAAAGGGTCTCGGCCTTAGGAAGGCTGAGAACCGCTGCTCTGTGTGCACCCACCCAACCCTGCGCCGTCCCCAAGATGGTTTGTACATCTGATCCCCCGGTCGTAGCCACAACGCCATGAAGGGTCTGCTTCTGTTTTACTGCCCCTCTCCTCCTTCACCAAGCAAGCTATCCTCTTCCCAGATGGGTCTCTCCTTCCTGCCAACCTGTCCAGAGTATTTGAAAGGAAGTCTCACCGTCCACTCTTCCAAGAAGCCTTCAGGCCACCATACTTCTGCCAAGTTAGACCTGTTGGTGCATCTGCCAGTCCGTGGTACTTGCCCTATTCTTCGCTCATCCCCAAGTTCAAAGGCATCAACTCTTCTTGGGTCTCCCTGATCCAGCGTCCAGCGTGCACATGCAGGTGCGGCTTGGATCAGGTGTACTTGTGTCCCCAAAGAGCCTTCATGCTCTCTCCGGCCCCTTAAAGTGGCCTTCTGCAGCAGACTGGCCCTAGTGCGGCACGCCACCTGATTCCAGGACTGCGGCTGCCTGTGGGTTCCAGCAGTCTCGCACCTGAGAGGCAAGTGATAGGAATAGTGTTTGTGACATTTTGTGCCTACGTGGACCAAGCCGAACACATGGTTTTTTTCACCCCAGCAGCCTGCACGATGCATATGCCCCACCTCTCTTGGTGGTCAGGTCCCAAGTAGGAAGTAGAGGGAGTGCTTGTGTCTTGTTTCAAAATTCCGTGGCATCCCAGTGTGCACGCTGCCTCCCATACGAGACTCCCGAAGCATTACTGACATCTCACAATGTCCGTGCCCGGGTGAATGACTGTACAAAGAGCCCAGTCGGCACTTGAACAGGTGTATCTAACTAGAGAATGATTCCTAGAGATGGAGTCCCTGGGTCAGAGGCCACGCACCTCCGGAATGCTGGCAGGGGTCACCAACTCACTCGCCGGGGAGGGTACCCTGGCTGAGCCAACCAAGGAGAGGAGACTGGCAGTTTCCCCGAAGCCTCGCCAACTCAGTGTGTTCTCAGATGTGTCCGTGCCAGCCTGCCGAGCTGTGTTTTGACAGCTGAGTCAATGTCATTTCCCGAGAGTGGCTGGGTTGGGCGGGGGGCCCGGCACAGTCTTCTTCTCTCTTGCTCGGGCACAGAGAGGACCAGGCCCAAGCCAGCCAAATGACACGTGCTCTGCACCAAGGGTTGGGCAGCAGGAGAATCGATGCATCTGAAGGATGATGCTGATCAAGGTGCCATCAACGGCCTGAAGGACACACAGATCTACCTTGGAGGACGTGCAGCCAGGATCCTTCTCAGAAGCAAGGATGGTGAGACTTCCACTCACTCCTCTGCACACGTAGCCAGGAGAGACCAGTCCCTGGAGAAAGACCTCTTGCTCGGCAAAGCAGAGGGGCAGCGGAAAAAGAGGAAGACCTTTGACAAGATGGATTGGCGCAGCAGCTGCGTCAATGGGCTCTCCACCGTGAGAGCAGTTGGGAGGATGGGATAGGACTGGGCAGGTATTCCTTTTGGTCCTAAATAGGGTCACCATGAGACTGAAAGGGCTCAGGGCACCAGGAGGAGGTCCCTGGCTGGCACAAGTCGTGTAGGCTCCATTTCCCACCTCAAGGCAGGTGGTTCACTCGGCAGCACTGCAGAAGCAAGACCTGGCAACCCCCTTCCATAAAAATCTCAGCCAAAATTGAGTACCTGAAATGTCTGTAGCCCCCCACCTACCTCACAACTTAAACATGGTCCAGTGGAAAAACTCCTACTGGTGAAAAGCCCATGAATTGCAGCACTTAGTACAATCGAAAGTATTACAGGAAACAATGACCTGGTAGTATTCCCCTGGAGGGATCCTCTCCTGTTACGGAGACAGATGCATGATAACTCTAATAACAAATGTAACATTTCTAAGCATGCTGGAAATGGAAATGTTACCGGTCAAACAACAAACTAGATGTAACTGAAGAATCATGTGTGTGTGTGTGTGTGTGTGTGTGTGTGTGTGTGTGTATTTCAGCCAAGGAAAGCCCATGGAGGAGTTCTACTCTGTAAGGTGAGATCACCAGAAAACAAACTCAGTGTGTTAGTCCAGGTAGACTAGAGAAATGAATTCATAGACATGCATATGGATATAAGGGTAAGGTTTATATACAAGAGGAATGGAACATTGAGAAAGCATCCCAGCCCAGTCCAGTTCAAAGTCATAAGTCCGATATTAGCCCATATGTCCAATACCAGTCTATAAAGTGTTCTTCCAACTCACAAAGTCACAGGCCAGTGGGTGCAGCATCCTGGCGCTGGCAGGCCCCATGGCTCCTCACTTCCAGGGATCAGGGGCCATGAACAGCACCCAGTGGTGGTAGAAGCAACTCAGCTCTGGCAGAGGTCTCCACGTGGCTTCTCCAGCGTCAGAGGTCTGGTTCCATCAGGGTAAAACCATGTGGCTTCTCCTCCGGCTGTTCCAGCTCCTCGGACGCTGCCATCTTGTCTTGTCTGTAGTTCGTCTTCTCTGAGACTGACTCCCAACAACTGGAGAGATAGCTTCTCATCTCCATGAGGAAATATTGCAAGATTTCCCAGAAGTCTCAGGAGAAAGCCATGCCCACACAGAGGCCTCATTGGCTACCTCTAGATTAGCAGGCTAGACTCTACCCCTAGACTTCCAATCATGAAATTTATATGAAGCCTCTCTGTGACTTCTCAAGTGTCTTGGCACTGGCAGGGATCTCTCCATGGCTTTTCCAACTTCAGAGGTCTGGTTCCATCAGGGTAAGTCCATGTGGCTTCTCCGGGGCGTATCACAGGGAATCAACCTTGTGCCTTGTCAGTAGAATATTTCCAAGGGACTGAGCTGTAAGTCTCTCACCTCCAAGGAGGAAATACAGTTTGATTTCCCAGAATTCTCAGAAGAAGGCCATACCCATACAGAGGTCTCATTGCCTACCTCCAGATTGACAGACTAGACTCCAACCCCAACACTCTTAATTCTCAAATTGACTCCAGATTAGACTGCCACAACCCCCTATCAGATGTACTCAGACATCCAGGTCGTCTTCTGAGAGCTCTGGAGGCAGTGGTGTTTGTTGTTTGCTCTGACGTACAACCGACTGACATGGCACTCGCTACTGTACCAGCTTCACGACTGTCGGTGTGTTGGCATCTGAAGTTTGGCTGTTGTACTATAAACCCACCCCTGCCTTCAAAAACTATCCTGCAAAATCACTTGGGGATAATCATCCATTCCGGATCAAATGCACCACCATAGCCCCAAATGCCTTCCTATTTTTTTCTTGATAGATTAAAAATGAAGAGCTGTTTCCATAATGCGAACCTTCCCAAGGCAAAGAGCAGACAAAGACAGCGACAGGCCAGGGCCGGGCTAGAGACATGGTCGGGGACATCGGTAGTGGATTACATTTATTGCCGGTTTCTCAGTCTTTTCCCCAAATATCCTATTGCCAGTATCTCTTGAAAATGATATGGGTCTCCCCACTCGGAGCCTCTGTTCTTGTGGTCACCTCTCAGCATGGACTAACAGCTGCCCCCTGTAGGAAGGGTCTGGCTCTGCAGTCTGCCACAGCCCCTCTCCCCTCCCTCCCTTCTCCCTGTCCTTAAGGCTTTGTCTTATGTGATAGCACTGTCGAAGTTGTCATCAGTGAAAGGTTGAGATGGAGCCGCAGAAAGGAGACAGAGCTCAGAGATGAAAACTAAAGAGATGCTTTATTGAGGTAGAGAAGAACTTTGGGGAGGGGAAGGGGCAACCGAGAAAGGAACAGGAGCATCTTGAGCACCTGGGCGGGTTCTGAGGCCCAAGAATTAGGCCAGGGAAGCCACCTCCAGTATTGGGGCAGTGGGATATAAGTAGGGTTTGAGCTACAGGTGTGCAGACTGATGAAAGAAAAGGGAAGTTTCTCGTGCTGCGTTTGCAAGTTTCAGGTTGGGAGATGACCTGTGAGCAAATCATCTCTTTGTTCACACTTCCTAGAACATTAAAGCGGGGTGCTCTGTGCTCTGCCCAAAGAGAGGCTGTGCCCTACCCGGGGAGATCAGCTCTGTGATATGCCAGAAGCAGGGCTCATGCAGTTCAGTGGGGTGTATATTTTCTTCTTGTGAGACTGGTGCAAAGGGGTGCAGGGACTGCCTCATCCGGGGGACTGCCTGGTCCAGGGAACTGCCTGGTCTGACCCTGGCCCAAAGAGGTGCTGTTAAGTCGGTTACTCAGAGACCCTGGGTAAAGCAGAACAAAAAAGGGTTCTGGGTCCTGCCCCATTCTCACACCTATTCTTCGGTGTGGGCCACGGTGACAGCCACTGTGGCGATCCTTGTTATTGATCCCTGTTTCGCTGCCCCTCAACTTTACCAAGCAGGAGGTCCTTCTCCAGGGACCGGTCTCTCCCGACAACACGTCCACAGTCCATGAGACCAAGTCTCACCATCCTTGCCTCGACGGACCTTCTGGCCGTACTTCTTCCGAGACAGATCTCTTTGTCTTCCTGGCAGTCAGTCCAGGGTATTATCAGGATTCTTCTCCCATGTCGCTGATGTCCTTACAGTTGGCAAGGCAAGAGTGAAATAGGTATTGTGTCCCTATTATAGTGGAGGGGGGAAAAGAGGCCGTCTCACGGGAAAAAGTGAGAAAGATCTTATGTTTGTGGGGGTGGAAAATGAATACTCTTCTGGTATGTTTAATATGCAAATGTATAGGTCCGACATGCAAAAGCAAGTGTTCTGTTTTGAAACTAGCTGGCCTCCTGCATTGATGTACCTTATCTCCCTGTGTCCTCCGGGAGCCGGGGTGACACAGTGGTAAGGTACTACCAATAAATGAAAGGTTGGCAGTTCGAACCTATGGGTTAACCCACGGGAGCTGAGCCCCAGAATGTGCAGTTTGGGATGAGTAGGTGTCCCTGGGATCTAAGCGGTAGGAATGGAAACAGAAGAGGCATTGGGCCCACGAAAAAGACAAAGTCCCTGCCAAGATCTGGTCATGACAGCTCTGGGGACATGTCCACCCCGGTGAGATGGGGAGATAGAAGGGTTTGGCCTGGAGCAGTCTCCGTGGAGACTGGGGAACAGGACAGGGTTGGTGAGTTGGGGGGACCCAGGCTTCACTGTGGGGCATCAAGGGAAGGTGCCTGAGGACAGCCTTGGTTCTTCTCCAGGGTGGAAAGGCCTTTTACAATAGACCAGGGCTACTAGAGAGACACATTCAGAGACATCCACGTGTGTAAGCGAGAACTTTATATCAAAGAGCAGTTGTATGTTGATGAAACATATCAGCCCAGTCCAGATCAAGCGTGTAAGCCTAATACTGGCCCATGTGCCAATGCTAGTCCATAAGTTCCTCTTCACACTCATACAGCAGGTCACAGCAAGTCTCCACACGGCTATCAGCAGGAAGACAAAGGCAGAGAGAGAGGGGGGAAGTTCCCAGAATCCTCATGAGGAAGGCCACGTCCACCAGGAGGCATCATCAGGCTGTGACCTGATGGACAGGCCAGCCTCCACTTCTTTGCTCTTAAAACCCTCAAGTTGACACGAGATTATGTAACTTCCCCAAAGTGGGAAGCAGGGAGAAACTTTGGGAGCACCAAGAAGAGGGCAGAAGACCAAGGGGTTCAGTTTCAGACATGGGCTCCTGGAATCCTTCCCTGCTTCAGGTAGGCCCCCCACTCGCTCTCCCTTTCACCAGACACGCCCCTAAGCCCCCTACCCCTTGTGAGACCAGCCAGGCTCTGTTGCTTGGGGTTTCCTTCCCCAAGAGCCTCTCAAAACCAGACCCAGAAAGAGGTGCAGACCCAGTGGCACGCGGCCCAGCTTCAGAACCACAAAAGCAGCCCGGTGTCCCGCAGCTGGAGCCAGCAACCACTGACTGAAGGAGGTGTCCCAGCAGAGGGAACTGGATGGAGAGCCAGGAACCTCCTCTGTATCCTGAGAGCCCGGCTGCTGGCCCTGGCCTCCCTGCTCTCAGCTCACAGCCCCTCTCTCTCAGGAGCTCCTCCGGCAGCAGCAGCTTCCTTCCTCCCACTTGTAACCCACCTTCGTGCTCTCGCGTATCCACAGGGAGGCCGCTAAGGTGCACAGCACAATGGAGGACGAGCCGACTCCCCGCCTTTCTGCATCAGGAACAGAGAGCACAAGTGCAGGGGCAGCCAAGTCTCCACCAAGACTAGCACAAGGGAAAGGAACTCCAGTGAAGCAGGACAGACGCAGGCTAGACGTGAGGGAGAACTTCCCAACTCGGAAAGCAACTAACTCCCAGAGGGAATGATGGGGTCGGTGTCCCCTTGGCTGAGAAAGGATTCCCATCTGCCCGGGCGCTTTCATGCACCCGAATTTGAGAAGGATCAGCCATCGAGGTGCAGTCTCTGCAGCCAGGCTGAGAAGGCTGAGACTTCCATCGGGACTCCCCGGCCATGTCTCTTGTAAACAGTCTGGGCCCGGCCGGGCAGTGAGACTGCAGACCCTGGCTCACTTGCCCTCAGTGTGTGAATGGCCCGGGACTCTCCTCTAACATCGCCTCGCAAGTGCAGTCTGGCCCAGGGTGGCAGGCAGGAGGAATCGGTTCTCCTTGTCAGCGGGTGCTTGCCCTCTCCCTGCCATGAACATAGGGCTGGGGCAGAAGCAGAGATGAACCAGGGCCGCCCTCCCTGCTCTTGGGGCTCAATCCCTGAGGGGGGCGGGCAGTGGGGCAGGCTCGTGTATTGCCATTGGTGCTAAGGTAGAGAGGGAGACAAAGCAGGGTGGGGACATAAAGGTTTGGCGGGCATCAGGAAAGCTTGCCCCGAAGAGGAGGTGACATTCGCCCTGAGGTGTGAAGAACAAATCAGAGAGGTGGGGGGAGAGGGGATGGCTTGATATGTGGTAGAAGTCGGCAGTCAAAAAGAACAGCAGGGGCTGACGTTTTGTTTTGTCTTTTCTGCCAAGCCTCATTACAAGAACCCTCAGGTTGACTTAGTGCCTGTCTTAGTTGTCTGCTGCTGCCATGGCAGCAATACCACGAGTGGGTGGCTCCGTAACCAACCCAAATGTACTGTCACTGTTAAGGAGGCTAGCTGTCCACCTTCTGAGTGCAGATTCCAGGGAAAGCCTTCCCATTCTGTCGGCCCCAGGGGAAGGTCCCTGAGTCCTTGTAACAGCCGTTGCCTTTGCGCCCCTCAGCGCGGCCCGTGTGCGTTGGCATCAGTCTTGCTCTGGGTCTGGGAGGTTCTGGGCGCACAAGGGGCACAATCTACTCCAAGCTCTCCCTTCACCAGAGCCAGACTCCTCCTCTGCCCAGTCCTCCCTCTGTTAAACTCTTACAAGATAAAAGCAATACAGGCCACAATCCTTATATTGGATCAGGGCTGTGGCCTGAGGAAGGCTGTGGCATCTGACCCAAAGAAACACTGGTGTTGTGGGGGCAGCAGTTCAAAACCACCAGCTGCTCCCAGGAGAAAGGGTTACCGTCTCAGAGACCCCCAAGGGCAACTCTGCTCGGTTCTGTTGGGCCTGCCTGAGTCAAAACCGCCTGCGTGGCAGGGAGCCTGGCTTGTTCAGGTTTTATCCGATCCTGATCCCCTAAAACAGCTGATTGGCTGATCATATCCGACCCCGTGATAGAAAATGATAGCCGAGCCACCGGGGCTCATGGCCTCACCAAGTTGAGATTTATTTCCAGGGGACATCGTGAGATCTACGACGCTGCTCATCTCCCTGGAGACACGGAGCTTAGCCACCACCCTAAGGGCCCTTCAGGAAGCAGTCGTGGTTCCGTGGTAGAACCCTCACCTTGCAAGGTGGAGATGGCAGAAAAATCCGCGGGTTTTATCTGGTGATGTTGAAGAAGAAGGACCAGGAACCGCCAGCAGAACCAACAGACCTGTCTGGGAAGAGGCACAGCCCCGAGGCTTCCAAGAGGCACGACGGCCAGGCTTCACCTTACGCACATGTGATCAGGAGAGGCCGGTTCCTGGAGAAGGACCTCAGGCTGGGTTAAGTAGGAGGTCATCCAAGGAGAGGGAGGCCCTCGCCGACGCAGACTGGCCCCCGGGCTGCAGCAGTGACCTCAAACCTTAGGGCCCTTGTGAGGACGGCGCGGGGAGGGTCGGCCTTCCGTCCTGTGGTGCCTGGACTTGCTCTGGGTCGGGACAGACTTGACGGTGTTGGCCCCCGCAGCAAGTTGGGGACCCAGGTTCAATTCCCAGCCGCCGCCACCTGCCCATCCGAGGCCTGCATGCGGCTGTGATGCTGAGCACGTTTCTGCATACCTTCCCGACTCAGACACAGAAGGCAAGCCCAGGGTCATACACCGGAAGTCAGCCAACGAGAACCAACTGGAGCATAGCTGTCCAATCTAAGGCCAGCCGCGTGAATGGACAGCATGGCTGGCGTCCTGTTGCGTAAGGAAGGGGTCACCTGGATAAACCCCTCCAGAGACTGCTGTGTGCCCTGCAAACTGTGGGGCTGGAAACTACCAGCTCCTCTTCATTGGGCACCTGGTCCCCTCGTCTGCCCGGTTTGCTTTGCTGTGTGTTGATCGACCCACCCTGGGTAGAAGTTCACACTGCCTGGGGGCTGAATGATTGATCCAGACCTTCTCCAGGAGCAAGTGAGGAAAGGTCTGGGTCTGGAGAGGTTCCCTGAAGCCTCCTTTCCCCCACTTCCCCAAGAAAGGGGATCAGTAGATGGCAGTTCTATCAGAGCCCCACCCTCACCCTACCTCCAGCGCCTCCTCGGGAACCTGGCATTTCCTCACTCCAGGAACACAGGGCGCGCTGGCTGCTTTCAAAATGTCAATGCCTGTGGGGAAGCTTCTCTCTCCCCAGGTGTCACCGTCACCCCAGCCTCTCTGGGAGACTCCCAATCACACGCAGGAGGAATGGGGGGGGGGGGCGGTTCCAGAACCCTCTTGACCCAAGCACAGAGGGCCTAATGGGGCCAAACTCGCAGTGGCCCTGCCCCTAGGGGCAGCCACAGGAGCCGCCTAAGTCAGCCCAGTGCGTCCCAGCTAAGGGGTCAGAAGGACAAGAGCAGCTAGTGTGATGCCCTTGGACCACGCCCAGGTGTGACCCTTTTCACACTGGTGTCCGCTTGCACACAGCACTGGGGCTGAGAGCTCAGCCACGGCTCTTGCCCTGGAGTCTTTCCTGCTGGGCGAGGTGGGTCAGGGCAACTAAGAAGCATCTCACTGACCTTCTCTCCCCTGATGCCACTGCTCCTGGTGGGGGTCCCTCACGTCAATTCCAGCTGAAAGAGACCCCCGAGTGCCGGCAAACAGAACACCGCCCAGCATGGTGCCATCTGCACAGTCGTCTCTGCGTTGGGGCAGCCGTGTGGGTCCATCTCCTCGAGAGACTCCCTCCCTCTTCTGTGACCCTCTCCTTGACCAGGCACGATGCCCGTTCTCCAGTGCCTGGCCCTCCCTGACCACACACCTGACCAAAGCATGCGGGATGAAGTCCTCGCCATCCTAACCTCCCTCTGAAGATTGCTATCAGTTCTCGAGGCAGCCCAGGAGGTATCGAATATTTTTCGCTGGACAGGAATGCAGAGCCCGCACATCTCTGATCTTCCGTACCTGCCGTCCAGCGTTTGCATCCGCAGGAAGGGGTCAAAGGTGCCATCGCATGGGTCAGAAAGAGCTTCAAGGTGCCCTCCATGCCGTCCAGCGCTGTAACGAGATCTTGGGCAGCAGATTCACCCCCGTGCAAAACGTTGTTAGACATCTGCTGCCATGGACACCGATGATGGGTCCACGTGAATTGAAATCCTGACACCTTCCATCTCCCGGCAGCAGTCAGTTCCGATTCCTGCCCCACCCCTGCCTGGGTCAGAGTAGAACAGCCCCTCCCGTGGAGTCTTTATGGCTGTGACCTTTTGAAGGCCAATGCCCAGGCCTTTCTTCTGAGGCACCTCTGAGTGGACTCGAGTCACCAAACCTTCCAGGAGCTGAGCAGTTTGCACCTTCCCAGAATTCCCAACCTGTAAGAATAATCAGAAACAGGCACCTGTTGTCCCCCAGTCTAATCTGACTCCTACAACCTTAGAGGACAGCATGTACGTCCCCAGAGGGCTCCCAAGGCAGTGGTCTTCCTGGAAGCAGGCAGGACACACCTTTTGATCTGTGATGCTGCTAGTGGGTTCAAACCGCTGACCTTTTCAAGCACTGTGCCACCAGGGCTCCTGCACCCTGTGACAGCTAATGCTAATATCAACACTCAGAGCTGGCACTGGGCCATGCAGGCACGGTAGACTGTGCACTCTAGACCAGGGGCGGGGAGTGTCCGGCTCTCTGACTATCCAGCCCCAGAAGTCATCAGTCCCAGCTAACATCGCAGCCCTCATTGCAGCCCTCACCAAAGAGGAGCCATCCCAGCCAGCACATCAGGGATGAGCCTGGTAAGTCTTTGACCAGTACGGCCAGTGAATGATGTTCTAAGTGTCCAGATGGTGCTTTGTAGGAAAAAAAAAAAAAAGGAAGATTCCCCAAACCGTACCTAAGATCCTCAGTCTCATTCAATCCCCATCCAGTGAAGTGTTAGTCTTGCCCCCATTTTTATGATAAGCAAGCTGACATCGAGAGGGCTTAGTAGTTTGATGACAACTCAGGTGACCAGTCAGAGGTGGAGGTGGGATGTGAACCCAGGCTGTGAAGTCCCAGATCCCATCCCAAACTCAAGAGTTGAATGTTCAAGACATAGTTATTATGCAGTCATATTAAACATGGGCTGAGGTTTCCAAGTCCTGCTGCCCTCGGGGGTCAGAGTCAGGAAGGGCCCCGAATCACTAGTGTTTGGGTTCAGCCCAGCTGGAATTTCCATGTATTTGTGGTAGCTGTTTGTTTTCGGTCGTAAGTACAATCACGGACCACCCCACATCCTTTTTGGGTAACGCCTGATGGGCATGTACGTCCGTGACCCCGAACCGTTATAATAGAGTTCTGAAATCCCCATCGCAGCGGGATGTGGAGAACTCGGCCAGTGCCGAGTACAGAAGAGAGGGTGTTGCCCAGCATAGAATGTTGTTGTCAGCTACCACCGCGTCAGCCTCCAACCCCCATTGTGCAGTAGCACCCCACGCTGCCTAGCCCTGCGCCGTCCCCACAGTCTTCGTGTGTGAACCCAGAGTTGCTGCAGCTGTGCCCATCTTCCCGTCACCGACCCTGGACTTTTCCAGAGACCACATGTCTGAAGTAAAGGACACAGGGTCTGGCCATCCAGGTTTCCAAGGAGCATGTGGCTATTCTTCTTCCAAGACGGGTCTGCTTGTCTTTCTGACCATCCACGGTACCGTCCATACCCTTGGCCGTCACTGTCGTTCAAAGGCATCACTTCATGTCTAGTTCTCCTTTCTTCTCCCCCGGCTTCCATAAGCTTGGAAGGGATGGAAAGTGGCATCTCAGACCTCAGAGTGACATCTGTGCTCCAGCATGCCCTACGGAGGTCTCCTGCACAGCTGGTTTCCTCCCGTGCAGTACTTCCTTTGATCCATTGACACGAGCGAGTGTAGGTTGTGGATGCAAACTCTATGACGTCATTGGCAACATCAGTCCCTTCTCTGTTTCTCATGTGGTCTGCTGGCCCGATAGTCGGGGTTCTGTTTCTGCCTTCCTTACATTGAATTGTCATCTGAACTGAAAGCGACACCCTTTGACTGTCATCAATAGGTGCCGCGTGCCCTCTGGACTTTCGGGAAGCAAGGCGGTGTCACCTCCATTGCACGGGCTGTTGGCCAGTCCTCCTTCGGGCTGGTTGCCACATTCTTCTCCATCGAGTTCCAATCTGATGATTTGTTCAATGTGCAGACCGAGTACATCTAGGGAAAGGACACAGCCCTGATGGCACCGTTCATACATCATCCATCCTACACATCTGGACGTTTCATAGGAAACACCTCACTTACAGGCTCATACATGTCCTGTACTTCCAATGTAAAAAGTTGAAATGGCACGTGCTTCGACGCATACAGTGACAGCTCCCACCACATCCATCGTGCGTCTCTGACGTGTGGTAGCCTTTGTGCTGTTTAATTTTCCTTTGAAAAACCCTACCAGGAAGTACATCCTGGCTCCCCAAGTGCAGCCAAACCAGTGCTGGTGAGAGCAACAGCAGGAGCAAAGGAGTGTGTTAGTGCGGGCAGTGTAGAGAAACAAATTCATAAGCACGCGTACGTATATAAGAAAGAGGTTTGTATACACGAGCAATTGAACATTGAGAAAGCAGCCCAGCCCGGTCCCGTCCAAGGTCCTAAGTCCGATATTAGCCCGTATGTCCGATAGCAATCTCTAAGTCCTCTTCAGACTCACGAAGCACAATCTACAGGCCAGTGGGTGAAGAGTCTTGTGTATCCAGAGGCGGTAGAAGCTCTGGCAGGGGTCTCCCCGTGGCTCCTCCAGGCTTCAGGGCTCAGAGTCTGTCAGCATGCTGCCATATGTCTTGTCAGCTGCAAAGTCTCCCAGGAAGTGAGTCATAAGTCTCCCACCTCCAGAGGGGAAATGCTGCAGGATTTCCCAGAATTCTCAGAGGAGAAGACCATGCCCACCCAAAGGTCTCATTAGCTGTCTCCAGATTGACAGGCTAGACTCCACTCCTCCACTCTTTATCCTCAAATTGACACAGATTGGGTAGTCCTCCTGCCATAGGAGACGTCTTGACATGGACACAAAACAGAAGGCTATTCGACGACTCGAAGGTAAAACATTGGGGAAGGTCACTGCTTGCCATGTTGGCGCATTAGTTACCCTTGACGTCACCACAGTCTCTGCTGTGAGCTGTGATGGTGTCTAACAACAATATTGACAGCAAATCCCCACCCCTGTGATTCTCTGGTCCCCCACTTCCACGCCGTGTTGAGCACCTCCTTCCTTCATTTTCCTCAGCGGACGATGGAACCAGACCAAAAACCAAGCAACCCACTGCCCTCAGGTCAATTCTGATTCATAGTGACACCATGTAGGGTTTCCAAGAAGTGTCGATCACTAAGGGAGCAGACAGCCTCGTCTTTCTTTCTCGGAATGGCTGGTAGAGTCAAACCCCCGGCTTTGTGGTTAGCAGTCCAACGTCCGACCTGCTGAAGATGGTAGGGCACGGACTGTTTAACCAGGGGAAGAGGAAGGAAGGAAGACCCATTTCAGGCAGATCACATCAGAAACAAGGCTGTGCATGCCTGGGGTGGGAGGGGGCAGGAGCAGCAGTGGAGTCCACTCTGACCCGTGGTGACCCGAGTGTGGAGATAAAGCAGCACCATCGCCGGGTCCTGGCTGTGACCTCTCAGGAGCAGATCATCGGGCCTGTGTCCTCAAGAGTCTGTGGGTGAGTTCAAACCACCAGTCATTCAGTCCCATGTGCAGCCAGCCGCATCTTTCTCCCTCAGAACAGCTGGCCTTGTGGTTCGTGATCTGCCGCGTGAGCCCCCAGCAGCACCAGGCCTCCTCGGGGTTTATAAAGTTGACCGCTCAGACAGCTGGATGGGGGTTTACATGGCTCGCAGGTCTCTGGTCCTTGAGATGCCACAGCTCGTAAGTGGGCGGAAGCTGATGTCCTGAAGAGTGATGTTCGCCCAGCGTCCGTCCTGGCGTGGATGGCCTGCAGCCCGCTCAGCCCCAATGTGTGCTGCCCTCGTTCCAGGACACACCAGGGCAGGGCAGGTCGCTGTGGGCCAGACATGCCAGAGGAGCCAGTGGTGACCACAGTGCAAGAGCAAGAAGCTACTTGACTGATCCCGGCGCCTGGACCTCAGCTGCTCAGGTGTTCTCGGGTCCCTCCCTCCAGGCTGTGACAGCCTTTGTTGCAACCACCTCCACCTGCCCCAGCCTACCACCATCCTCCCAGCTACCCAGGCCCGGAGCTTCCAGTCAAGGCTACTTCTCCTCCTTTCTCCTCCCACCTCTCCCACCCCTCCTCCCGGTTCTGCTTCCATGCCTGACCTCACCCTCTCCCCTGCCTGCCCTGCAGAGCCCCATCCCAGCCTCCTCCCTGCTCTCCTGCATCCCCGCCCCCATTCTCCCTGGTAACATTCTCCTGGGTCTCTCTGCCTCCTCCCTCCCTCTTCCGCTGGCTCTGGCAGCTGGGGGCTTCCTGAGACAATGTTTCTTGAAGGTCCTTGGTCCCCAGCTCCAGGGCTTCTCCCTTCTGCACTAAATCATGACCAGACCTCACCACCCAAGGGCCTCCCTGGCCTTGGCACTCATGTAACCCTCTGGTCTTCGTTGCTGTGCCTGGTAAAGTAGAGGGTCCACCAAAAGGGAGACCCCTTACCAGCTGCATGGCACCGGAGCTGCAGCAGTGGGCTCAGACAGAGCAGTGGGGCTGGGGCAGGACCAGGCACATTGCCTTCTATCACGCACAGGGTCGCCATGGGTCGGAGCCAGTTTGATGGTTCCTGACAGGAGCAATCTCCACTGAGCACATGCTGTGTGCTGATCCCTGTTCCAGGAGCCGGGGCAAAGTCAAGTGGATGACGGGTAGGCAGACAGTCCTATCTGTCCCCAAAGGTCTACGTTGTCAGTTGACATCAAGTTGACTCCAGTGCATGGTGACCCCATGCAAAGCCAAACCCAAGGTGGTCCCAGCTGGACGCTTGTGGTCCTTGGGGCTTCCACTGGCTGAACCCTGGAAGTAGCTCCCCCAACCAGTCTTCCTAGCCCATCATAGCCAGGAAGCACGCTGACGCCTGTTGAGTGTCAGAGCAGCACACCAAGCTCCCCTGACCCATGGATGGTGGCTGCACGTGAGATGCACCAGCCGGGAATTGAACCCAGCTCTCCCACATGGAAGGCAAGAGATCTACCACCAACCCCCCAGAGCTGCCCTTTCAAGGCGTATGCCGCTGTTGAGTGCTGTTGGGCGGGCTTCCTCTCACCACAGGGCGAAGTGAACAGCCAAACAAAACATGACCTGGCCCTGCGCCCCGCTCCACTGTCGCCGTGCCTGGGCCATCGTCGTAGCCACTCTTGATCCATCTCGTCCCGGCTCAGCGACCCTCCACTTGACCAAGCACGAGGTCCTTCCTCCTCCAGGGACTGGTCGCTCCTGGCAACATGTCCCGAGGGCGTGAGAGGCACATATGCCATCCTCTAGTCTCAGGAGCATTCTAGACATGCTTCTTTCAAGACAGGTGTCTGGGGCCCTTGCCGTGTTCGCCACCATTGGCATCCCCAGAAGGCAGCCTTTCCTCTTGGGTCTTCCTTATTCATTGTCCAGCTTTCCCAGGCATAGGAAGTGACTGAAAATGCCCCTTGCTTGGGTCAGCTGCACTTAGATTCGCTACATACAGCCAATCTGTGTGAGAGAGTGTGTACAGGCAGGGGGATGAAAGAGACAAGTCCAGGGGTGCTCATATATGTGTAAGAGAGAGAGAGAGCTGTATATCAAGAAGTAATTATTGAGACAGCATCCCAGCCCAGTCCATATCAAGTCCTCATGTCTGATACTAATCCATGAATCCCACTTGAGACTCAGGCAGCTAGATGCAGAATGCAAGCAGAGCACAGGCTGGTGGGTGCAAAATCTTGTCAATCCAAAGGAGGTGGGAGCCTGGAAGCATCATGGGTTTCTCTTAGATCTCAGTGTGGTTTACCAGCAGGATGGTGACAGAGGAGAGCTGCCCCCCTCCCCCAACCAGGTGGTTTTCACTGGCTAGTTTCCAGAAGTAGATTGCCAGGCCTTTGTACTGAGCTCACCTGGGAGGACTTGAACCTCCTCCGGTGTTGCAGCTCGCAGCGTAACCTGTTCACCTTTTGTTCCACCCCGGGAGCTCAACATATATCTGCTGAAGGACACCGAGAAGGGCAGACCCCCGTTTGCACGCCCCCAGGACCTCAAAAGGCAAAAAGGAACAAGCGAAACTTTGACATGGCCAAGTTCAGAGCCTACTGCTCAGACTGAGGCGGGGGCCTCCCTGGGAGCCTAGGCTAACCAACCACTGTCAATTGCCGCCCTCAAAAGTTTCCATTGTTCCAATCCAGACCCACATAGAGCCCAGAGCCCACACGTGACCCTCACAAAGGCCACCAGCCTGCATTGTGGTTCCCACTCAGATAAGTCACTTGAGTACTGCCCACGGGGGCCCTGACAGCTGTACTCAGCTCCCCCGCCAGACATCCCCCCACCCCCACCCTGAGTCTTCTAGCATTACTGTAGGCTAATTACAACATCGAAGCCACCAGGACAACAGCCCTGCCAGAGACCTGCTAATGTCTGGTTTCAGGAGTTCAGTCCCAAAAAGCCACAGTGCAGGGAGGTCCCCAGCTCAACCCCAGCAGCCAATTACTTGGTTCCTGATAACCTCTACCCACACACATCTGGGACCCCAGCAGATGGTCTCCTCATTAGGCTTGCTAGCTCACTCCCTCAACTTCCCTGCGGTGAGTCGGTGGGCCCCCCCACTCACCAGCCACACCCCACACCCTCTCACATGCCAGGTTCTGCTCCACTCCGTGCCTGTCTGCTCGCCATCCTCCCCTCCCCCTCCCCAGGTCCTGAGCCTAACCCGGCGCCAGCAGCTTGTCCACGGCCTTCCCCAGAGCCCAAGTTCTGGTGTCTGCATGCATGTTCGAGCATGTCTAGAGAGGTGGTGGGGTGCCTGGTACTTGAGTTGCTGTGAATTTCTGAGCCTGTAACAAGTTACAGGAGTAGACAGCCCCATTTGTCCCCCTTGGAACAGTTTTGAACCACGCACTGCAAACCACAGCATGCAGTTGCTCCCTCACCAGCAGGGTAGAGTCTATCCCTTCCAGGTGTTGGCACCATCCAAAATGCACCTGCCAAGACGAGCCCTCCATCACCACCTGTCTGCGGATGGCCCAGGGTCCCGAAGGTCTCCCTAGGAAGTGTGCAGGCCCATGGAAGGCAGCGGGGTCAGCTGAGCATGGCATCCTATGGGAGACATGGGCAAAGTAGCTCCGAGTCTGCCCAGACACAAGGCACATTCAGGGCCTTTGGAGAACGACGACGACGACGATGGGAAGATGGGTCGGGGTCTTTCTGGTGCTACTGAACCTGGTGTTCGTAGAGCGAGACTTGTAGCCCTGGTGGTCCTAGTCCGTAAGGTGTCCTCACAATGGCCGTGATGACAAAGCAACCTTCTGCCATGGCACCGATGCCCACGGATGGTGCCCCTGTAGGACAGGTAGCCCTGCCCCTGTGGCCTCCGAGACCGGAACTCTTTTCCAGGAGAAGCAAGCCTGAGCTCTCTTTCACAGAGCAAACGAGTGCTGACCTTGCAGTTAGCAACTCAACCTATAACCCACTACGCCACCAGACCCAGTAACAATACCAGAACCCATCACACAGTGGATGGCAACATGGGATTGAAAGACCACAGGAATTTATCCTTGAGCTTTTTAAAAGTCCATCCTAGAGTAAAACCTGTGTAACGCAGAATCCATCAGAAGAATCAACTGTTTCCACACCCTCTCCCCAAATAACAGCTATCTACCACTCCTCTGCCAGTTTACCCTCTGCTGGGGACCCCATTGTTTCCACAATGCTGGAAGTCAGGCCAACAGTTCAAAGACCATGGTGGACAGGTTCCAGTGGCACATACAGACCCAGGCAGTTTGGGAAGAAAGATCTGTGTGGACCCACAAATGGAAAGAACAGCGAGGGAAAACCGCGTGGGTAGCCTCAGAGCATGGGCTGAATGTGGTTCTGGAAGAAGAGTCCCTCCAATGAAAAAGCACTCAAAATACAACACGGGGAAGAGCTGCCGCTTCAAGTGGAGTCGGCGTGGGTAGAGTGAAGTGCTGAAGACCTTCCTTTGCTCATAGCACACGACTCAAGGTAAGAAGAAGCCACCGCAAACATCCACTCACATTGGAACATGAGTGAGCGTGTGACTCCGGGAACGTTGGGGGTCACCCCAAGGGAGACAGAACTCCTGCAGATCGCTCTTCCAGGCATTCATGAGCTGGTCTACTGTGCCAGGAAGGACAAGGGAAAGAGGAAGGGCGTCCTATTCACTCGGGCACTTCAAAGTCTATTGTGCATGCACTCAAGACACCTGGATAATGAGTGATGTTTGGAGCACAGACTTGGAAGCAAAGAAGGATTCACGTTGGGAAAAGTGGCCTTGGTTATCAAGCACTCCTGCGATTTCTTGGTACAGTTTAGTAAGACCGTTTTATTCCTTGAAAATACCCTTTTTAAACAACAGACATGGGATCTCTGCTTGGGAACCTGACCAGATGAAAAAGACATAGGAAGCAAATAGACAACCTCTGTGGAGAGAGATTGGTGGAGAAGTTCCATGTCATCAGTTAGGACAAGGACAGGGAACTCTGCTGCTTACAATGCAAGGTCAAGTTGAAGTAGAACTTAAAGAGCCAGTTGTTTGACTAGAACAAAATCTAGTTCCAAACCTGGAAAGGTATTTCAGGGTTGGGTCCTCTCACCACATTTACTCAGTGTGTGAAGCCTGGAGCCCCTCTCTGGTACACCCCTGACACACTGACCTCCTCCCCACCCATTTGAACTTGCTGATCAGAGACCCCTATCCCAGGTGTGTAGAGAAACAAATGCAACAATGCTCAAATATGTATAAGAAAAACTTTAGGGCTGAGCCCTGGTGGCGTAGTGGTTGAGTGCGGAACTGCAGCCCACGGCCTTGACGGTTCAAATCCAGCGGCAGCTCTCCAGGAGCAAGACTGGGTAGCTTCCACAACCACCAGAGGGCAATGATGCCCCCCCCAAAAAAGAAAGTAAGACAGACAGAACTTTAGATCAACTGGTCATCTTATATCCAAAGAAGACATCTCAGCCCAGTGCAATGTGCGTCCCCACATCCAATGCAAGCCAGTGCCCTCTTTAGACTCAACATAGCTTAGCACAGGCTGGTGACGTAGGCAGGTGATGCAGGAAGATCCCAGGCAGGCAGGTGCAGAACCATGTAGAAGCCCGTGGGGACGGAGATCACACACCTCTCTATCTGGCTGTCATCATAGCCCCGGTCCCTGCTGTCTTGCCTGGCTCAGTGAGCAGGCACCCCTGGGTCTCTGGTGTTCCCCGGATCATGCTTTTTCTGATTTCGCCAATGAAAGGTCTGTGGCCGTCTTGGTGAAGCAAGCCTGTCTGCACCAGTCTTCCCAATAGGTGGTGCTCACCCCAGGTCTCCATGTCCCCTCTGGTCATTCTCTCGGCATTCCCAACATCTTCATGCTGTCACCACGCACTTCCGAGACCACCGTATCGGAAGCATAGCTTTTGTAAGCATGGAGGCACCCCACCCCCACCCCCAAAGAGCCACGTAACTCACTGATTGCGACACTAGGTTGATTGTGGGGGCCTGGAGCAGACCCGAGTTCTCTCCCAGGTCTACCTGTAGACAGTCGGCATGGGAGGTGGTGGTATTCACAGCTGGCATCAGGCAGCTGGCCCAGAGGTCAGGGGAGATGGCTCAGAAGTTAGGTCTGCCAGCCTCTGACACCCAGCCCATTAGCTCTTGTCATCTGGGGCAACTTAGCTGGCCTCGCCATGCCTCCACATTCTCATCTGTGAACTGGGTGGTGACTTGGCAGATAGTAGGTGGTCATCAGGTGTTAGGATTGGACTCTCAGAGTTCTCTGTGATTTCCATCCAGGACTGAACCCAAACCCACTGCCGCCACCTCAGCACCAACCCACAGGGACCCTCAAGGGAAAAAGTGGAAGTGTCCCTTATGGTTTCTAAGGCTCAACCTTTATGGGAGTAGGCAGCCTCATCTTTCTCCTGTGGAGTGACTGGAGGATTTGAACCACCAACCTTGTGGTCCAAAGCCCAGCAGGGAACCCACTGAGCCACCAGGGCTTGGCCCACCGTCCACCCACTGGTAGAGGATTGAGCTGAGTCTTCCTTGCTTCCACTGGGTACCTCCTACATTTCCTCACCAGACAGAACCCCTCTGGTTGGTGGCAATGGGAACCAGACTCCTTTCTGACTTCGCCCCCTGGGATCCCTCTCTCCTCCACCCCTGCCACCCCAGCCTCCTCCGCCCCTTTGAACTTGCTGAGGAGACCCCTGCCCCAGGGCCTGTTGGGATCCACCCCATAGACAGTCACAGAGCACTGGCCTTTCGTCCCTCGGCTCTGCCACCATCAGACACCTCCCCCCTCGACCCCCCACTCCCACCCCGGCCGCCCCAACCCCCCACTGTGCACAGTCTTCTGCACCCTCAGATTACAGTGTTCATTCACGTGTGTGTGTCACGGTCTCCGCTTCTTTCGCAAGGACTCTGCAGGAGGCCAAGGGCCCTCCCTGCCTGTCTCCTTCCCCCGGTGCCTGACGCCTAGAAGGAGCTCAGTAAACACAGCACAGAAAGCACGCAGCCATCCAGTCGACGCCGGCTCACAGCCAAACCCCCCCTCCCCCTGCCCCCAGTTTCCAAGATTGTAACTTCTTAGGGGAGAAGAGAGCCCCGTGTTTCTCCCACCAGAGCTGCTGGTGGTCTCAAACTGATGACCTTGGGAGGCACAGTCCGAGACGTTCGTGGGACATTTCCGGGATCCTTTCACTGCCGCTTTCCTGCGGACTTTTTGAAGATGCCCCCTCGTAGTCGTGTGATCTCCTGGTGCTCGTTCAGTGCCCTCTGCTCTGCGGCTGGGCCTGAGGGTCGCTCAGCACTGGGCATCGCCTCACTGCTCCGGCCAGGCTGTTGCCCGAGTGATGCCTGTCTGGAGCATGAGCACAGCCCCTCCCCAGGCAGGGTGGACCACGGCAGCTCAGACAGTCAGGACAGAAGGGGCTCCTGACCAGTGAGCAACAGCCCACCTGGGACCTCCCCTGCCTCATCTGCGGGCGAGCAGAGGAAGACGGGATGAATGTGTAGGAACCCGCCGGAAGCAGGAGCAGCAGGGCGTGCAAGGGCCCTCAGGCAGGAGCGAGCTCGGCCTTTGGGAGAGGCAGAACCGGAGGCAGAAAGGAGGGTGACTGGTACATCCAAGGAACTTGTCAGGGTCACAGGGTGACCCCCCCTACCCCAGCCCAGCCCTCAGAGCTGTCAGCATTCAGAGACGCTCGATCCGTCCCTCGGACACTCAGTGAGCACCTTCTGGGTGCCAGACTTTCCCCAGAGCAGATCCCTCCAAGGGTGGCTCCCCCTGCCTGGGTGGCAGACCCGGTCCCACCCACCTCCGCACACCTGTGTGACCAGCAGAATGGAGTCCCGCTTGGTGAGCAGGCAGCAGGTGACTCGGCCAGAAGATCTCAGGAGGACCAAGGTGGTCCCTGTGGAGCAGTCTCCCGGCCCCCTCCCCACCCCCAAGTCTGGGCCTAAGGCTCCATCTGCTTCGTTCTCTCTTGCAGCCCCCGGCCTCAGGAAAGCAGTCACCCACGAAGAATGGCAGCCCCTCCAAATGCCCCCGCTTCCTCAAGGTCAAGAACTGGGAGACTGATGTGGTTCTCACTGACACCCTGCACCTGAAGAGCACCTTGGTGAGGATCTGGTTAGGGGAGGGGACGTAGCGGTGGGGGCAGGAGGGGGGTTGTTACCAGCCTCAGTGCTTTCCACATTGGTGGGGCGGGGGGGAGGCTTTGATTGAGTCTTGGGCAGGCGCCGTCCTGTGCATGATAGGATGTCTCGCAGCCGGCCAGATCTCCATCCGTGAATCTCCCATCTCAGTCAGTGAGCACCAAGACATGCTCCCAAGAAAAGGTGTGCCTATCGGAGAGTCCTGGCAAGAGGAGCATATCTATCTGTAAATGCATCTTCTATGTGTGCTTTGTGCATGGAAGAATCTGGGGAGAGTTACTGGCTCTGAAAGCGTTCTCTTTGTCACTTTGTCCATCTGTCTAACCATTGGGAGAGTATTGAGCAGGCCCCTCCGTTCCCCCACCACATGTCTTCTACATTTTTAATGTCCTATTTTTAACAAGTCAGCCTATTGCCTCTAGTTTTCAATAGATGATGCATTCATTAGCTAGGCCGGTGTAGCAAGATAACCTAAAACCTGGTAGCTTAAAACCACCAATGTTGTTGTTTTTTTAAACTCAATGTTTTTCAAAAGCCTTCCACATGGTGGACAATTCTACTGTTTTGGGGATGAATCCAGCCCTTTTCAACTGGACTGGAGCATGTCCATGAGGGCAGACTGGGACAGCCTCCCACGCAGTTCCAAGTGTTGTCGCATCTTCCAGCGGTCGAGCTGGGGCTCCTTTACTAGGCGGGGCCAGGCTTCTGAGAGAGGGCACAAGGCCACTGGAGACCCAGGCTTAGCGCTTGGCTACCTGCCACTGCCACCCTCTCCCATTGGCCACAGCTCACTCACATTCAAGGAGCAGGTGACCGACTCTCTGCTGGGATGCAAAGAGCTGATAAGTCACATAGCCAAGGGTGGGGATGCAGAAGGGAGAAGAGGGGGGCCCTTTTCCATACAAGTCTGCCATCCCTCACTCTCTGCCATCAAGTTGATTCTGACTCCATGAGACCCAGGGGGACAGGCAGACTGCCCCCATGGGTGTCCCAGGCTGCCCATCTTGACAGGGAGACAGCTCCGCCTTCCTCCTGAGAACTGGCTGGTGGTTTCAAAGTCGTGGCCCCATGGCTAGAGGCCTAGCGAGTAAGCACTGCAGCCCAGGGCGCCTCGGGCCTGCCCTCAGTGTGTGCAAAAGAACGGCTACAATCGCCGAACCGCCCCTTCTGTATCTCACCCAAAACAAAGTAATATTTGGCAATAAAGCGCCTGAGGTTCCGATCCTGGAGTAGCCTTCAGAGATGGTCCCTGTTCTTCCCCCATGTGATGCCCCTTCAGAACTGTAAAATGTCACTGGTAGTGCCTCACCTGGGACTCGAAGCTGGGAACGAGGGCCTGTGAGTGTCAGTCCAGATCCCACAGCCCGGCGTCGGGCACACCCCCCTGAAGCCAGTGGTAACCGGTGCTCCTCCCCATCCTAGGACTCAGGGTGCTCAGAGCACATCTGCATGGGCTCCATCATGCTGCCGTCCCAGCAGACGCGGAAGCCCGAAGAGGTCCTCCCCAGGGAGCGTCTCTTCCCTCTCGCCAAGGAGTTCATCGACCAGTACTACTCGTCCATCAAGAGGCAAGTCCACCGGAGGGTCTGGGCACATGGTTAGGAGCTGAGGACAAAGACTCGCCCCGGGGCCCTGCTCCTGAATGCCAGAGGTGGGGAACGGGGCCCCGGGGTTCCAGGTGTGGCCCACAACGTGTTTCCTTTGCACCAAGACCTTTTTTGCTGAAGACTTAAAACGGGTCAAGCAACTCAACACTTAGATGTCTCCCCTACCCTAGACATCAGCGCTCCCCAAGGTGGGTGATGCCACTTGGGTAGGGGGTGGGGGTGGTAGCATGATCTAGGGGGGCTACAAAGACAGATACCTACACCTTATCCTGGATGATGGGTTAGAATCCAAAAGTTTTTCATTGCCACGGGCAATGTAATGAGATTTAAAAAAAAATTTTTTTCCCTAAAAAGTGGGCAATGGGGGCCTGAGCCCCGGTGGCGTAAGTGGTTGAGTGCAGGACTGCAGCCCACGGGCTTGGTGGTTCAAATCCAGCGGTGGCTCTCAGGAACAGCGCTAGGTAGCGCCCACGACCACCAGAGGGCAGTGATGCCCCCTCCCCGCAAAAAAAAAGTGGGCAGTGAACCTATGTCGTAGAGAATCTCTCACACCACAAAAGAAGCTAAGCTCACTGTCATCGAATTTGGGGATCCCAGAAGCCAGGGTAGAAATAGCCCTGTGGGTTCCCGAGACTGTAACTGCATCAGTGGTTGTCCACCTTCCTGACACCACGACCCTTGAATACAGTTCATGTGGTGGTGACCCCCAACCATAGCATTATCTTATTGCTACTTCATCACTGTCATTTTGCTCCTGTGATAAATCAGGCGACCCCTGTGAAAGGGTCGCTGGACCCCCCAAAGAAGTCACGACCCACAAGTTGAGAACCGCTGCTTTACAGAAACAAAAACCCGTCTTTTCCCACAGAGTGAGACCTCACGTGACCAGTGTGTCACCACAACTCGCACATGTGCTCCTAAAATGTCCCCTGCCACATTGTTGCTAAGAACCAGCCAGGAGGCACCTCGACGCCCTGGACATCAAAAACCCAAAAGCCACAGCCATGGCCCTGCAGTCAGTCCCAACTCTAGGAAGGGCTTCTGAGGCGGTAAATCTTCCCAGGTGCAGGCGTCAGTCATCACTCTCAGTGCTGGGTTAGAACTGCTGGCTGCCGTCGGGAGCCCAGTCTTTACCCCGCACTGCCACCCATTGACCATCACGTCACCTCTGACCAGGGTGGCCCCGTCCACGTGTGTCTGAGTGGAGCCCTGCTCCGTGGGGTTTGCAAAAGCAACTGGCTGCCCCAAAGCAGATGGCCAGACCTTTCTTCCAAGGCCCCTGTGGTTCGACTGGAACTTCCAGCTTTTCAGCATGCGTGTTCAGTGTGCACCCTCCCACCCCCACCTTCCGGGGACCTCTGTGAACTGTGGTCCAGCTGCAGAAAGGAAGGGCCAGAGCGCCGTGTGTTGACCAGGGTGACGCTGACCAAGGGCTAGGGGCCTGGAGCCAGAGCACACAGGGACAGGCTGCAGAGGGACGCCTTCAGGATCACACGTGACATCAGTGCGTTTGCAGAACAGAGCCATGCTTGTCGGGGATGCATATGAGTGAACCAGAGGATAAAGGGATGATACTGGGTTCCCAGTCTAATGGGGGGGGGGAGGGGGGAAGAGGGGGAAAGACAGTGGGATGCAATGCCCCAAGGAAGTGTGTCCTTACTTCTTCAGTCCTTTTGCTTGGGCTGTGGGAGTCTGTGATTTTATTCTGTACACTTGTTCGGAGGGAGCCCTGGTGCGTGAGTGGTTTAAACCCACCCCGCAATTCGAGATGGGGAAAAAGACCTGAGCATCTGTAAAGGCGATTTTGCTCTGTCACACGGGGCCACAGGGGTCAAAGGTCAGCATAACAGCACCTCCCAGGAGCAGTTTGTGTCTTCAGAAGCCTGAAATGTTCCACGTGGATTTTTTTTTTAACTTCATAACATTGAATTCCACCCTGGTGGTGCTGTCAGGTAAGCGTTGGGACTACTAAGCTCAAGGTTAGCAGTTCAAGCCCACCAACCCCTCTACGGGACAAAGACGAGGCTGGCCGCTCCCATCAAGGTGTAAAGCCTTGAAAGCCCTGTACAGGGTGGACGTTGAGTCAGAATCGACCCACCGACAGTGGGGTGTTTTTTTTTTTTGGGGGGGGGGGTGTTTGGGCCATCATTGAAGAATTAGAAAATTGTCATCCCCCTCAAACCATGACCTTGCTCTATGCTTTAAACCTGACACCAAAGTTATACCCTGAAGTCTTCTCAAAGCCAAACCATAGTTTAGTCTAACTAGTAAAGGAAGAAGTCTGCCTGGAGTACTGCGTTCCGTTAGGGACCGTCAGACTGACACCAGCAGCTCGAAGGATGAGGGAGATACCATGGGGGCGGGGGTGAGGGGGTACACGGCGTGCATCTATGGTAACTCAGAAAAGGGCCCGAAAATGGTCCCCCACACGAAGACGATAGCCAAGCCCCCAAATTGTACACATAGAAACTGCTGAACTAGTGTGCGGTTGCATGACCTGTACAGCTTCTACATCAACAGCACAATTTTGTGTTTAAAAAAGAATCATCCCCTGAAAACCCATTTCCAGTGTCAGGCAGTCACTGGCTGGACAAGGCCTACTCCCTTGTGGGTGCACAGCCAGATCTGCATGGGCCTTTGGGTACGCAGTGTCCGTTCCATGCACAGCAGCCAGCTCCGCACTTCCTGTGGCTTCGCCCTGCCCCAGGGCCACAGGGTCATGCCCAGGCCCCTTCCCTGCCCGCTCAGGTTTGGCTCCAAAGCCCACATGGACAGGCTGGATGAGGTGAACAAAGAGATTGAGACGACCAGCACCTACCAGCTCAAGGACACAGAGCTCATCTACGGGGCCAAGCACGCCTGGCGGAACGCGGCCCGCTGCGTCGGCAGGATCCAGTGGTCCAAGCTGCAGGTAGGTGGGGAGAGGACAGGGAGAACCTCAGGAGAGTCCTGGGCCGGGGACCGGGTGAGGGGGATGTGTCCGTCCGGGTAGACTAGAGAAACAAATTCACAGACACGCATGTGTCTATCAGGGAGTGTTTTCTATACAAGAGCTATGGAATCTTGAGAAAGCATCTCAGTCCAGTCCAGTCCAAACCCACGAGTCTGATAGTAGCCTGTGTGTCCAGTACCAGCCTATAAAGCCTTCTTCAAATTCATAAGGCACATGCAATGATGCCAGGACAATCACAGGCCAGTGAGCACTGAGTCTTGTGTATCCAGCGCTGGTGGGGACCTCTCTGTGACTTCTCAAACATCTCAGCACTGGCAAGAGTCTCTGCGTGGCTTTTCTGGCTTCAGAGGTCTGGTTCCATCAGGGTAAGCCCATGTGACTTCCCTGTCTCACAGGGAGTCAGCCTTGTGTCTTGTCAATAGAGCATCTCCAAGGCACTGAGTCATGAGTCTCTCACCTCCGAGAAGGAAATACTGGTGAGATTTCCCAGAATTCATGCCCACACAGAGGCCTCATGGGCTATCTCCAGCTTGACAAGCTAGACTCCACCCCTGCACTCTTAATCCTGAAATTGACTCCAGGTTAGTGACTGCCACAGGGGATCAACTCCTACTTTGGGTGTGTGGTGGCCATGAGGTTCTAAGACCTTGACCATCGGTGAATCCGGCCTACTGAAGACCCTGCTATTGAGTCAATTCCAACTCACTTTAACCCTACGAGACAGGGTAAGTTTCTGAGACTCTATCCTTTTTTTTTTTTTTTTAATTTTTTTTTTATTATTTTTTTGGGGGGCCTCACTGCCATCTGGTGGTGGGAGTAGGAGGGCGAGCCTTGCTGCTGGATTTGAACCTCCAACCCAGTGGGCCGCAGTCCCTCACACAACCACTTCGCCACCAGGGCTCAGCCCCAAGACTCTAACCCTTTATAGGAGTAGAAAGCCCCATTTTTCTCTCACGGAGCAGCTGGTGGTTTTGAACTGCTGCCTTTGCATGCCACGCAGCCTCCTGGCACCTCTTATTTACCCAGCACAGTGCTCTCTGACAAGTGACTATCTCGTAGTAGGCTTGTGCACTCTGGTTTACTGCAGACCCCACTACTCCCTTTCGCCTCACACCTTCTCCCTCTCTGTTTATTTCCGTTATCTGCCTCGACCGCAGAGGCCTGAGACTCTGTCTCCCCTCTTAGAGTTTTCTCTCCCTGGGCAGTAGTTTTAACCTAGGTAGTTGGTGATCAACTTCAGGGTGCTGTGTGTGACTCTTTTGGTCTGCCGTATACTTTAATACCTAATCCCTGATGGTGTGGTGGCTACAGGTGGGGTGCTAACCACAAGGGAAGCAGTTTGAGATCACCAACAGACCCATGGGAGAAAGACAAGGCTTTCTACTCCCATAGAGAAGTGGTCTTAGAATCTTACAGGGACAGTTCTGCCCTGCCCCATAGGGTCCCTATGAGTCAGAATCAACTTGACAGGAGTGAGGTTTGGGTTTACTTCTGTGTTAGTCCGGGTAAGCTAGAGAAACAAATACATAGACTCGCATATGGATATAAGAAAAAGGTTTATATATAAGAGGAACAGCACATTAAGAAAGCATCCCAACCCAGTCTAGTTCAAAGTCATAAGTCCGATATTAGCCCTTATGCCTGATACCAGTCTATAATGTCTCCTTCCGACTCACAAAGTCACAGGTCAGTGGGTGCAGAATCCCAGTGCAGGCAGGGGTCTTCCCATGGCTCCTCGCTTCCAGGGCTCAGGGTCCATCAACAGCATCCAGTGGTGGCAGAAACAGCTCATTGCTGGCAGAAGTCTCCATGTGGCCTCTTCAGCTTCATAGGTCTGGCTCCATCAGGGCAAAGCC
>PVJH01017768.1:0-46963 GCA_004026705.1 Nesogale talazaci | reverse complement strand
TTTTTTTAAGGGAGACTGACCACTGTCTCCCTTCACCTACTTTTCTGTTGTCTGTCCCCCTGGGAGGAGGGTCATATACAGATCATTTTGATTGGTTTCCCATTTCTCTCCTCACTTTCCCCTTATCCTCCTGGTATTGATACTCTTGTTATTGGGCCTGAGTGGTTTATCTGTCCTGGATTCCCATGTTTTGAGCTCTTACCTGAACCTGTGTCCATGCTATGGTTTATCTGGATCTGTAAGGCAGAATTAGAGTCATGATAGTGGGGAAGAGGGGGTGGGAGCAATAAAGAACTACGAGAAAGTTGTGTGTATCCTTGATGCTATACTGTGCTCTTACTGGCTTTTCTTTGTGATCTGTCAGTAAGGGATGTCCAATTGTGCTTTAACTCCTTACTTGAGTAGAAAGCCTCATTTTTCTCCCGAGGAGTAGTTTTGAATTACTGACCTTGCAGGGTTAACAGCCCAACACATAATAACTCCTGCAACAAAATAGCAACTCAATACCCTTTAATCAGTAATTCTCCAGTCCCTCTTTCTTCCATTCCTTGGAACCACTTATGAACTTTCATCCATATAGTTCACCTGTTCTACCGCTCTCACGCCCATGGAATCATGCAATATTACTCCAGTGGTGGGATTCAAATAGTTTAACGACCGGTTTGCTGCTCTAATGACTGTTTTTTTTTTTAATTTATGGTTTTATTTAACACAAATAAAACTCCCCAATAATGGGCCATCTATTCATTTTCTTCACTGCGCAGCCTGGCGTTGGGATTGGTGACTCTGATGGCCAGTTAGGCTGCTCTTTCTACAATGGTTTGCGGTTCTTGGAGGAAATGTTGTGAGCAATCTCTGCACAGAAAGACTTGTTGCACACCAGCAGCACCTCCAGCTTCTTGACGTTGAGGACCAGGAACTTGCGGAAGCCACGGGGCAGCATGTGCTTATTTTTTTTGTTGCTCCCAATGTTGGGCATCAAGATCTAGCCCTCGACTCTCCTCCGCACCCTGTTGTCGATGCCTCTGGGCTTGCGCCAGTTACGCTTAATCTTGACATAGCGGTCGGACTGGTGCTGGATGAACTTCTTGGTCCTCTTTTTGACAATTTTAGGCTTCACCAGGGGTCTGAGGGCAGCCATGATGCTGGTGGGAGATGGCTTCCTCCTCTGTAGGCCGCACTGAAGAAGAGAAGGGAGAGCCTAACGACTGTATTAACGATAAAAAGATAGACCTAAATGTAGTTGTTATCCTACAGTTAATACTTAAATAAGAACAATAAAAGAGATATACAAAGTTAGGTTGTTGTAAGAAAAAGTCTTAAACTATTAATGAAGAATATTAAACAATACCCAACTAAAGCCAATAAAACGGCTATTTAAGATCTTTCATATTTCTTCTTGATTGGCATCCTCACTTATAATTCTCTTCATTTTTATTTGAATGTCATCAGCTGTGTGATTTATCCTTAACCAACTGTACGAGTAGGATCTTGTTCCTTCAGAGGTAGGATATAATAGTCATTATAAAGACTTATGCCAAACATTATATATTTGGTATATTAGAAACAGGCAACTTCTCTTCTCTGCAACTCTTCTCTGATGTTTGAAAAACCCTTTCTGCTTCTGTTGAACTTATAGCAATTGTCCTGACAAAGTTTTTAGCTTTTTTAACACTTGCAAGAGTTATATAAACCACTCATAATATCTTGTGTGAATTTAGGGTATAATATAAAGTCGAAGTGAATGACAGCATGGTTCTTTGGTCCTTTTTCTTTTTACCTTATTTGTTTTCTTACTGAAGTGACAAACACATGGAAATATAAACTGTAGTATTTCATAAAAAATGTCATGAGTTTTATGAAGTGAATTAATAAAGAGTATCAGCATAGTTTCCTCTAATTTTTTATACGCATGGAATGAACACTATTATGGGTGCTTGAAATGTGCTGTCAGACAGATGAATGTTATAAAAGAATAAGAAATGTAATTTGTGATTTCCATATTGCATGGCTGCCCAGCCTCTTATCTTAGAGAGACTCCTGATTACAAATGCCATTATAACCACTGGTTCACCCAAGTCCGCCAAAAATTAGGTATTGGTTCTGCTTAGCTGGTGTGAACTGGCTGACTCCCATGACTGTAATTATTATGTGGGGACTGATGAATGCCACTCAGTATTACATTTTCAAGGCTTATCCTTGTAATTTCTTTGTATGGCTAGATAATTCACTGCCATGGAGTCAGTCCTGACTCCCAGCGACGCTAAGCCTATAGAACAGGGTAGAACTGCCACACGAGTTTCTGAGTCTGGACCTGTCCAGAGGAGTCAAAGTCTGTGGTTTTGAACAGGCGACCTTTAGGATCACAGCTCAATGCATAGCCACTGTGTCACCAGGCTCCTGGTGTATTGACAGGGCACCTTTCGCTTGTCCGTTCATCTGCTGATGGACACTTGGGTTGTTCCCCCTTCTTGAGTATTATAAATCATGCTGCAACAAACACCAGCTTTCTAGTATCTGGTAGAGTTTCTGCTTTTAGGTCTTCCGTGATATACACATAGGCATTTATTTAGAAGTGGGACTGTGGAGTCCTATGGCAATTCTGTGTTTAACTTTTTGAACAACCATCAGATGTTTTTTTCCACAGCAGCTGTGCCATTTTATCTAGGCACCAGCAATTTCATCACCTCCTCAACAGCACTTATTAGTTTTAGTTTCTCCCCCAGATACTATATACTCCATTTGATGTACAACGATAGTCATTGTGATGTCGATTTGCATTTCCCTGCCATAGCAACAATTATGAGGATGTCGGAGGACTGAGTACAGAGGGTGGCTATGAGTAGGAACGGACTTGATGGCACCACCCAGCAATAGCTAATAAGGCTGAACTTCTTTGCATTTGCTTATTGGCCATTTAGGAGCCCTTGCAGTGCTGTGGGTTAAGTTTTGGACTGCTAACTAAAAAGTGGGCAGTTCAAAACCACCAGCTACTTTTCAGGAGAAAGCTGGGATTGTTTGCTCCATTGAAGATTTATAGGCTTGAAAACTCCAGGAAGCAGCTCGACCCTGTGCTATAGGGTCATACAAACCACGATGGCAGTACATTCGCTTTATGGATTTTGTGTATTGGCCATTTATACCAGGGTACGTAACAAATTTCATGAAAAAATGCCATTATCTTTTAATTGTTTTTTTTTTTGGGAAGGCATCACTGCCCTCTGGTGGTGGTGGAAGCTACCCAGCCTTGCTCCTGGAGAGCCGCTGCTGGATTTGAACTGCCAAGCCTGTGGGCCGCAGTCCTGCACTCAACCAGGGCTCAGCCCTAATTCTGTTTTTCAACAAACTTTTTGAAGCTTCTTTGGAAATATGTTTTTTCAAGTCTTTGCAAAGAAACAGATACATACATGTGCATATGTATCTAGTCAGCAATTCATATCCATTCTATTTCAACACAACTTATGCAATCCTCCCAATGGACCGTTGTTGATCGTGCTTCCACTCTGTTTCCATTTTCCATCCCTCCATCTTTCCTAACCCTCTGAATGTCGTCGTTGGGTAACATGGCGCCTCTTTGATCTGAAACGGATGACTGTTACCATGGAGAGGTGAGTGCAGGTCTTGACTTTTTGTGGGGTCCCACCAGCCTCTATTCAGTCAGTCAGCTGGTCTCTTCCACAGTGTTGCGCTCTGGTCCACATTCTTCTCCCTGTTGTTCCAGCACCTGCTAGTAGGACCGATCCCTTTCCTTGCGGGAAGCTTGCAGTGGTGGCTAGGAGCGACCTGGCTTGTTGTGGAGTCTGACGCTTGCACGGCCAGTCAGTCCATGGGGCGGGCACCTCTGTGTCTGTTGATTTTCATCACTCTTCTTTCCTCCGGACGCGGAGAGAACAATAGTTGCACTTTAGGGCTTTGCCCGTGTTGAAATTGGCTTCTTTGACTTTTGGTGGTGGAGTCCAACCATTGCCTTTTCAAGGTCAACACTCGCCCCAATGCTTCCTCTGGCTGGCCAGACCCATTGGATGCAGCCCTGCTTGCTCTTGCATGTGTGAGCGCTCCTTCTACTGGGCTTCCTCCTTTTTGAGGCAGCAACTTTCCCGCGGCTTGCTTGAGGCTTGAATGCTGCTGGAACTCAAGCTGCTGTTTGTGTTTGTTTCTTTGCTTGTGTACTTTTATCACATGAGATGTCAGCACTGGTAATTACCACGGAGCCCAGCTGCAGAGGGAGCGGATCAAGAGAAAACACCGAGTGCGCTAGGTGACGCGAGTGGGGATGCGCTGGAATGAGCCTTTTATTCCGGAGAGTCGAACGGCACTATTTGGCCGTGAGAATAGAGTGAGTATACGTTCTAATTTCAAACTCTCAAAAGGCATCTTTACAGACCAGCATGCTGTTTTTGTTTTACAACAATGACAATGATTTATAAACTGGGGCAAAACCATCTCGGTTTGTTCTGGAATAGAGCTGGCATAGTAGCTTTCAAGGCATGTTTTTTGGGGGTCTATGAAGTGGTTTAAGACAAAGCCACAAAGAGAAAAGAAAATGTACTCTCAGATGAATTTTAGCAGACTGCCTGCTTTTAGCATTTATGTGCTAAAGAGGCATACTTCTCTTCCCTTCATCCTGCTTTAACAGTTATAAGTAGTTTAAAAATATTCTTCCCCAAGAGCTATCAAATATTAAGTTTCGGTCATTGTTAATGAAGGATGTTGGTGTTGCAGAGGTTAGATGCTCGAGTGCTCCGGTTGGCAAGTTCAAATCCATCCGGAGGCTCCTTCAGGGGAAAAGAGGAGGCAATTTACTCCCGTGAAGCTTTTCAGCCTAGAAAACCCACAGGAACCATGCTGAGATGGCCTGCAGGGCCGCTCTGAGTTAGAATCAACTCAATGGCACACAACACTAACAAGTTTTTTAGTAAAAAGCACAAAATACTAACTATTTGGTATTTTTCAATTGTCAAGTGGTATTGTCAATTTTCTCATCCGGTGAAATATATTCATTAGGTATTCTGTTGTTACAAGCAGAACAAGAAAACCTGCCCCATTTCAGAGATAAAGTGATTCACGTTTTAGTTCTGTTTCTTTTGTGAATTAATTTTTCATTTGCATACATAGTTTTGGCTTGTTGAAGACAGCTGCCCACAGTCACTCCATAGAGGAAGCCTTGCTGGTTTTACACCAGACTTCCCGTGATTCATTCACATTCGCCGGATGGCAAATCTCAGAGGAGAAAAACAGCCGCAGTGTGGCACGAGGAAAGAGTCGGTTTTTTGTTTTGTTTTGTTTTTTTTTTTTTTTTGCTTTCCTTTGGATTGAAGGACTGTTTCATCAAAGTACTGTTTCCAACAGATGTGTCTTCGTGTTTACTGAGCGGAGAATTCGAGCCAGAAGAATTCATTAGCAGTTAGTCAAGACGTTTCCCTTCTCCGATCTGGGTAGTCTGGAGATTATGAAGCTGTCAGTGGGTCGGACTTAGCTGATGAAAAAAAAGTGGTGGTGGGGGTGGGGGGGTGGGGTGGGGAGGTAGGAAGCAAAAAGCAAAGGGAACCGCAGATCTTTCTGCTAGCATGTAAAGCATAGGGTGTTTTGGGTGCTCTCTGATTTTTGGTTGGATCATGGTCTGTTTTGAGTGGGTTTGACAGGAGTAAATTGGGGGACAGGGAGGCGGCGGGGGAGGGGAGGATCTGGGATTTTTTGTCAAGGGCCAGAGAGTCCGTATTCTTGGCTTTGTGGGCCCTGTCAGCCTGCCACAACCACTCAGTGCTGCGATTTTTGTACCAAGACAGCCATTGGCAAGAAGCGAGACGAACCACTTTATTTATGGGCACTACGATTTAAATGGATTCCAAAACAAAATTCACAGAAGAGAGACTAGTTGCTGGAGAAGGACATGGAGTTTGGCAGAGGGACAATGCAGCAGAGGAAGGTCCTTGATAAGATGGATTGACTCAGTGGCTGAGATGATGGGCTCGCTCTTAGCAACGGTGACTGGCAGTGTTTCATTCATTCTGCCATAGAAGAGCTGGACTGAGTCAGACCCAGTGTCCTCCTCCCGATCAGCAGGACCATTAAACTTCACCTAAGTTCCGTGCCCCCACCCTCCAAAGCAGTGCTCTTAGAACATTTCCATTTTAAAAAATGATAGGGAAGAAAGAAAAAGAAAAGGAAAGTGCTCTTAGCTCGCCGGTCATCCAAGAAGAATCTTGAATAAGTTCTAATTCCAGTTCTCCACTCATTTCTTTCCTTAAAAAACAAACAAATGAACGAACAAACAAATAAACAAACATTTTTATTGGGGGCTCTTGCAGCTCTAATAACAATCAGTTATTAATAACTAATGACATCAGTTGTGTCAAGCACATTTGTACATATGTTGCCATCATCATTTTCAAAACATTTTCTACTTGAGCCCTTGGTATCATCAAAGCATTTTCAAAACATTTTCTTCTTCCCCGCCCCCCATCCTCTCACCCTTGTGAACCCTTGATAATCTATAAATTATTATTTTAGTATCTTATATCACCTGCTCCCTCCTTTTACCCATGTTTCTGTTGTTCACTGTGGCCACCATTTCTCCCCCCTCCCCGCTTCTCCCTGCATCGTCCCCTTACCCTCATTGTATCGCTGCTCTCATTATAAGTCCTGAAGGGTTTATCTGTCCTGGATTCTCTGTGTTCAGAGCTCTTATATGTACCACTGTGCATGCTATGGTCTAGCTAGATTTGTAAGGTAGAATTGGTGTCATGATAGTGGTGGTGAGGGGCAGGGCAGAGGAAGCCTTAAAGAACTAGAGGAATGTTGTGTGTTTTGTTGCATTCTTTCTTTCTTTTTTTAAATGAAAATCATTCTTTAAAAAAATCACAGTTTTTGTCTACCTAAATGAGGCATATGGATGGACTTCAGTCTTCTGCTCATGACCTCCCTCAATACAAGAATGCTTTGTTCTAACAAACTGCCATTCTGTGATGCTCACCCTGCCAGCACAAATGCTGAAGATAAAATGGGTGCATAAGCAAATATGATGAAGAAAGGGGGTGGTGCTCAGCTATGAAAAGCTATATCATCTGGGGTCTTAAAGGTCTGAAGTTAAACAGAGAATCTAGCAGAGAAGCAACAAGCCCACTAGCCTATATGAACATGAGGTGTCCTTGGGCCTGGGTAACAGAAGATCCTAAAACAAACAAATAAACAAACAAAACAAAACACAGCATATTGTTGAGAATGAGGGGGTTGGAGCAAAGACCTGGGTAGACTAGAAAAGCAAATCCATTAAACATGCATATGTGCATAAGAAAGAGTTTCATATAAAAAAATAATTGTATATTAAGAAAGCATCCCAGCCCAGTCCAATCCAAGTCCACAAGTCCAATATTAGCCCAGATGTTTGATAGCAATATATAAAGTCCTCTTCAGACTCAGGAATCATGCAATGATGCCGAGCACAGGAGGATCACAGGCCAGTGGGTAGAAAGTCTTTGGATTCAGTGACATTGTAAGCATCTCAGCACTGGCAGGGGTCTTCATGTGCCCTTTCACTTCCCTGGCTGCATCAGGATAACTCCACTGGCTTCTCCTCAGGGATGCTTCATAGGAAGTCCACCTTGTCAGCAGAGAGTCTGCAAGGGAGTCAGCAGACAGAGAAATAGCTACCTTCCTCTCCAAGGAGGAAAACTCAGGATTTCCCAGAATCCTTAGGGGAAGGCCATGCCCACTCAGAAGCCTCATTTGCTGTGACCCAATTGACAGAGTAGATGCCACCTTTTCACTCTTAATCCTCAAATTGACAAATGATTATATAACTACCACAGACCTAAAACCCATCTGTAGACAATGGGACATCCCCTCACAGAAGGGTCACATGGGAGGGATGAGTCAACTAGGGCACAATAAAGCACTGGTAAAATACACAATATTCCTCTTGTTCCTTGAGGCTTCCTCGTTCCAGTCTATCATGACCCCAATATTGCCTTTCACTGCAGGCTAAACCAGAGCGTGTGCATAGGTAGAGATAAGAGATTAGGATTCACGACACACAAAATCCAGGAACAGGAATGGGAGCAGTGATATCAGAAGGGAAGGAGGAAGGTGGGGAACGGAGGGGAGGAAGGGGGAACCGATTGCAATGATTGAGACAGAAACACTACTACAGGGAGACAAACAACAGAAACTGGATGAAGGGAGATAGCGGTTGGTGTAAGATATGGAAATAATAACAATTCATAATTTATCAAGGGGTCACAAGGTAGGGGGATGGGGAGGAAGGGAAAAAAAGAGGAGCGGATACCAAGGGCTCAATAGAAAGTAAATGTCTAGAAAATAATGATGGCCAGCATATGTACACATATGCTTGAGACAACTGATATATGCATTGTTGTGTCAGCTGTAAGAGTCCCTGATTAAATGATATTTCAATAAACAAACAAGCAAATAAAAAATATGAAGCATGATTGTAGGTGCACTCCCTGCCTGTACTCAGGATTGTTGGGAAGATTAAATGAGGCAATACATGCTCAAGGGTTTTGGAGAATGTGAAATACCATGTAAGCTCCTGCTTTGGATAGAATTATGTCCCCCCCCCCCCCATATGTACTATAAATCCTAATCTGTAGATTTTTGTGGCTGTCATGTCATTTTGGAATCGCGTTTCTTGTTCTGTAGTGAGGCAATGACCAGTGTCGGGACTGTCTTATACCAGCCATGTTTGGATGTCAGGTACAGAAGCAATAGTGCAGGTGGGGGTTGATGTCATGCCACAGCAGTGTCATCAAGGAGCAGAGGCACAGAAGCTGGAAAGAGACAGGGACCTTCCCCTAGAGCAGGCAGAAAAGAGAAACTTTCCCACTTGCATAGATTGCTTTCCCTCATTTTGGATGCCTAGCTCTCTAAATTGCGAGGAAAAACATCTGTTTGTTAAGTTACCTTAAGGATCCCTGGTGATGCAGTGGCTAACACTTGGCTACTAACCCAAAAGGTTGTCAGTTCAAAGCGACCAACTACTCCCCTGGGAGAGAGCTGTGGCACTTTGGGTATGTAGAAAGGTACAACCTTGGAAGTCCTACAGGGCTGCAATGAGCCAGAATCGACTTGTGGACAATGGGGTGGGTTTAAGGCTTTGAAAACCAACCACGAAGGCATTTCTGTTATAGCAGCGCTCAATCACTAAGGCACATACCAGCTAGATGACTTTTGGTATCAGGAATGCATTTGATCACAAGTAGCCAAGAATGGTATTAGCAGTGGCTTGAACCTTGAAAACACCTATTGTTCTCTTACCTGGATGTGCAAGGTTCCGGGACTTGTACAGTGACTCAACGTTGTCACTAAAGACCTAATGTTTGCTCTTTGAGTTCGATCAATCGCCATGTGTTGATGAGATCTTCCTCCAGATTGCAAGGCAGATGTCAGAACTGCAAGGGCCATGTCCTCACATGACAGTGTCCCAAACACGGAGGAGGTGGAGGGCTGTGGAGTGAAAAAGGATCTCTTTCCTTGTGTTTGAAGGAACTTGCATGTCACTAAAGAATCCAAGGCCACTTCAACTGCACTTTTCCTACCTTTGTAGCCATTCAGGTCGACATTTAGCTGCAAGGATTAAGAATTCTGAAGGATTTTAAAAGCAGAATTTATTTTCAATATTGATTTTTTTTGTTTTTAAAGAAAAACATCTATGTAGTTTCACACCTGAGCTCATCAAATCAAGTCATAGATACTCTCCATTATTCCTCCCCCATAAATGTGGTTCCTTTTCTCTTCCCTCCATCCATAATTTGCTGTTCCTCTCCTCTCACTACCCATCCTCCTTCTGGTAATTTTCAATGTCCCGTCCTATGGTATGAAAACCACTTTTCTTTTTCTTATAATCCTGGTGTCACTAAATACTTATTTATATAAATTTGATAAGATTGACTGAGTGTAATATGCTCCTGTTTGTCTATGTCTTGAGAGACTTGTCCTTGTTTTTTTCTGACTCATAGTATTCCATTGTATGAATGTATCAGAGTTTGCTTATCCATTCCTTAATAAGTAGAGTTTTCTGGTTGTTTCCATCTTTTTGCTACTATGGAAATTGATGCAGGAAGCATAGATGTGCATGTGTCTTTTCGTGTTGTAGTCTAGACCCCGCAGAGGGATGGCAGGATTCTATGATGCTTGCATTTGCATTTGTTTAAGGACCTGTCATACTGATTCCCATAGTGGTTGTACAATCCTACAGTTCTACCAGTAATGGCCAACCATTCCTACCTATTTATAGCCTCTCCAGCATTTATTATTTTGTTTTGAAAAAATTCTGCTAAGGTGAAGTGGTATGCCACTGTTGCTTTAATTTGTAGTTCTCTTTTTGTTAATGAACATAAACCATTTTCTCATATGGTTGTTGGCTGCCTGATGTCATCTTTAGTAAAATATCGTCAGACCTTTTCTCTCTCTCTCTCCCCCCCCCCGCCCCCGAGAGGAAATCTTTCCTAGCAGCCGTATTTACACATTTCAGAATTAGACCAACACCCACCTACTGGTGAAGTAAAAAGGGTTGAAGAGGGTCACTCATGTAGAGTGACCATAAGCCAGCTTCTGGAAGGGGGCACAAGGCTGCCTGGACAGAATGCATCATGTGAACTCAACCCAGGGGGCCACATCAAATGGCATTTCACAAGGAATTAAATGCCTAGGCCTCAAACAAAACAAAGACAGTCTTCTGTAAATTGGTGTTGTTGTCAGGTAAGCCCTGGGTTGCTAACCTCGAGACTGGCGGTTCAAAGCCACCAGACACTCTTGGAGAGAAAGATGAAGCTCTTTGCTTTCTTAAAGATTGGCAGCCTCAAAAACCCTATATAACATTCTATGAGTCAGAATCAACCCACTCAAATGCTACGTCTGTGATCACTACTTTGTGAGGGGAGGCTAAACCAAAGTTTCCTCTTGGCCCCAAGATTCTTTTATCTTATGACCAGCACTTGAACTGAAAGTGTCTTTCTTTTCTCAACTACTGTACTTCTTGGATTATATAGAGACATCTTTATAGCCCGCTTCTAAACCCATAGTTTATGCATTCACTCATCATTCATTTATTTGTTTGTTTATTTTATTTTAGCTCACTTCTGGTTCTTGATTCATGCAGAATAAGCTGGAGACAAACATTACGTATCTGGTTACACCGATGGCTCTGTAACATAGATTGGTGCTCTGAAGAGAGGAATTCTGCACGGTGAAAGGCCATGACAAGGGAATCTGCCTGGGACTCCTGATCAGTGCTTGGGCTGAGAACCAAAGGCTGAAGAGGAGTTGAGCTGATGAAAGAGCCAGAATGGGGTGGGAAGGGAAGAGCATTCCCAACAGAAGCACAGTCAGTGTATTTACCTGCTTCTCTCTATGGCTGTCACAACCAAACAAACTCAGCTCCGAGTGTGTTCGGAGGTTACTTTAAGTGGCAATAGATGTGAGACAATTCCAGAGCTCGCTCTTGTGCCTATTCCCATGGAATTAGACAGGGTGAGTATCAGAAGAAGCCAGCTTTTGATACCTACATTATGGGTTCAATAGGCACAGTGGTACAGTGATAATTATTATAATATGGTTATACAGAACATGAGAGAGAGAGAGAGAATAAGAGTCAGACATTTCATATCAGGGTAGCATGCTCACCTCCATCAACTGGGTAGTCCATGTGGAAAGAATGAGTGAGGGAAAGGATTACATGATGAGAGAGAGGGGCCGAGAGCGTCCAGCACTGAGGGGCAGCAGAGGCAGGAGAGAGAGTCTCTATCTTTTGTGCAATCTTTATATACCCTCTGGAGTCATGCCAGGTCCCTAATTACAGGCAAGGACATACGCCACAGGAAGGGGTTGTGCCATATGCACACGTTATAGGAAAGGGAGGTATCGGGGTCCCATGTGATAAGACCAGACCCCAGACTCCTGGAGGTGGATAAGCAAGTCTATCTGGTTAGGAGCCGTTGACAGTGGCTCTTGAACCCCTCCCATAGGCTTCAAGGGAAGGGAACAATTATCTAATAGCAGGGGAGTCAGCTTTATTGTGAGACACACAAAGGTCTCAGGTAACTGGGAGCTTCAGGAGAATAGCCAACTCATTTAGCTTCCACACCAAATGCTGGCAAATAGTTTGCTAATATTTTGGAGTGTGTAATTGTGGAAAAGTCCTGTCTTCATCCCACAGGTGAGTACCCAGATGCAGCTCTCATGGAGATTGACTTTGCCTTTAGTTTTTCACCGTAAGCATGGTGCAGAGGGCAGAGAGGACGAGGCTCATGCAGCAGCAGTGTAATCATGCTTCTATCGGAACTGCACGTAACAGGTAAAATCTGCTTGAATAGAGGACTTGGTCTAATTTAGGGAGCCATGGGGGCAGTGATTAAAAGTGCTTCGCTGCGAACTCCAAGATTAGCAGTTTGCATCCACCAGCTCCTGCCTGGGAAAGTGATGTGGAGACTTGTTTCTGGGGGTAGAAGTGGTTGATGGGTGGTTTGAATGGTTGAATGCACAGTTGATAGTCTGAAATAGAAACCTCACACCGAATTCACCATTAAAAAACACATTTTGGAAAAGATTTAGTATATGTGCTGTTGAAGCGAGCACACATTTAGGACAAGATTTATAGGCCTGGGAAAACTATGGAAAAAAAGTCCGCTGCTAATGAGTGGGTTCCGACTCAGATCAGAGTAGAACCGCTCCCTGAGGTTTCTGAGATCTTTATGGGAGGGACCACAAAGCGGTTGATGGGTTTGAACTATGAACCCTGTAGCTATCAGTCCCTAATGTAACCCACTTGACCACCAAAACTTTTTCACAGGGCTTCCCTGTTGGGAGCCCTGGTGGCAGATTGGTTACGCACTGGGCTGCCAACTGAAAGGACAGCAAATCAAAACCATTGGCTGCCAAGGGAGAAAGATGAGACGCTCTGCTCCCCTAAAGAGGTACAGCCTTGGAAACGCACAGTGGCGGTGCTACTGTCTTGTATTCACTGAGAGTTGGCTGAATGACAGTGAGTGTAGGGTAGTTCTACACTAGGGTAGTTCACTACAGTGAACTACACTCACTACAGTGAGTGTAGGGTAGTTCTAGGGTAGTTCCTCTAAGGTCACTATGGTCAGGTGACTTGATGGTAAGAGTTTTTGGTTTCATCTAATTTTGTAAATAATCGTTTCCCCCCCCCCTGGGGCTCTTAGAGTGATTCCCATCGCAAGATTAAGTATTGAAAAAATGGGAATCTGGTCTACATAGAGAGGTTGCATCATGTCCTTATGACCTCTAGGCATACGATTATCCACACTGGGATTAGGTGTAGTCTGGGGGCTTGTTTCTCAGCAATGAACAAACCACCCATTTAGAGCTGTTAGCAGATAAAGGGCCAAGGTTCCACTAAGTTCACAGAATCTTCGCCTCACAGTTGCACCTGGAAATAAGCTTAGAGAGCTTGCATAACCCTCATAACCACAAAGAAGAAAGCCTGCTGGGTTCAGTGACTGCTCACACCACTTAACAGTTCCTGCTCCACACACTTCCGCAGGCAGCTGTGCAAGTATAGTGAAGGCTGCAGCTGGGAGCTCCTAACTGCTGGGTTAGTCAGGCAGGTTTTGTATTCAAGTCCCTCCTATTTATTACAGTTGGGCCTTAGAAAAATTGCTCCACTTCTCGACATTTTTAACTCCCAAGTGTGTTGGAGTAGAACTACTCCATATAATTCTCAAGGTTTTTGGAAGCAGATCACTTGAATGCTTCTGAGTAGGTTTGAACCAACAACCTTTTACCTAGTAGTCAGGGTCTTAATCCTTTGTGTCACTCAGGGACTTTTTCTTTCTTTCCTTCTCTCTCTCTCTCTTTCTCCTAAGATCATTTTATTGGGGACTTTTACAGCTATTATAACAATCCAAACTTCAATTGTATCCAGCATATTTGTACATATGCTGCCATCATCATTTTCCAAACATTTGCTTTCTATTTGAATTCTTGGTATCCGCTCTTAACCGCCCCCCCCCCCCGCCACAAAACCTTGATAAATTATAATTATTATTTTCATAGCTTCACTGTCTACTATTTCCCTTCACCCATTTTTCTGTTGTTTGTCCCCCTGGGAGCAGGGAGTGGTTATATGTTGATCATTGTGATAGGTTTCCCCTTATTCTACTCCCTCTCCCCTCATGGTATCAGTACTCTCATTTTTGTATCAGGGATTATCTGACCTGCATTCTCTGTGTTGTGAACTCTTATCTGCACCAGTTTACATACTCAGGTCTAGCCAGAACTGAAAGGCAGAACTGGGGTCATGAGAGTGGGGGTGGGGTGGGGTGAGGAAGCTTCAAAGAACCGGAGAAATCTTGTGTGATTCATCAGTGTTATTCTGTGCCCTAGTTGACGCTTCCCTTCCTTGTGACCCTTCTGTGAAGGAATTTCCTGTTATCTACAGATGGGTTTTGAGTCTTTGCTCTGACCCCCTTCATTTTCAACAATGTGTTTTTTTTTTATTTGTTTGTTTTGGATCTTCTGATGCCTGTTACCAGATCCTGTTGACACCTCATATCACACAGGCTGGTGTGCTTATTCTATTGGGCTGCTTGTTTAACTTCAAGTTTTTAAGACCCCAGGTATTTTATCTTTTGATAGCCAGGCACCCTCAGTTTTCTTCACCGCATTTGCTTATGCACCCACTTTGTCTTCAGTGATTATGTCAGGAAGGTGAGCATCACAGAATGCCAGTTTGTTAGAACAAAGTGTTCTTGCCTTGAGGGAGAGCTTAGGCAGAGGCCCAAAGTCCATTCACTTTATCAATATATTACCATATAAATATATGTACAAAGGCCAATATCCTTTTAAAAATTATTATATTTACATATGTTTATACCTTTATTCATAGCTCTGCTTCCTAGTTCTTCCCCCTGTTTCCTGGTAGCCTGTGAAGTAATGGAAACTCCCTCAATCTGGGTCTGTGGGGGTAGGACAGAGAATTCTGTTCCTTTATCCCCAAGCTGTGGTCTCCCAGCTAACTTGTGTTGAATAGGTGGTATAGTTATTGTTAGGGACTGTAGAGTTTTAACTTATAATGACCTTGTGAGACTGGGTTGACTAGAGAAATAAGCCCAGTAACACTCATATATATGCACAAACATATACATAATAGTTTCAGATCAAGAAGTAATTACATATCAAGAAAACATTCCAGCCTAGTCCCACTTAAGTCTTTAAGCCTGATACTAGTCCTTAAGTTCTTCTTCAGACTCACCCACCCACATGCAATGGTGTAGAATGCTGGAAGATCATAAGCTGGCGGGTGCAGTCACGTGGATCCAAGGTTAGTGGAAATATCACAGGATCTGTGGTAGAGAGTTTCAGTAAGCAAGAAGACAGAGTGCAGGTGAGAACAGTTCCTAGGGTTTCCTTATAAGGTCACACCCCTTTGGTAGTTACATAGTTTCATGTCAACTTGAAGATATATAGAAGTGTAGAGGTGGTATTCAGTCTCTCAGGTCACAGTCTGATGTTGCCTCTGGGCATGGCCTTCTTATAAGGAGGGCCCAGGGATTCTCCTCTTCCTATTTCTCTGCCTTGACCTTCCTGCTTGTTGACTCTAAGAGTTGCTGGAGCCCTGCCATATTTTTCACCAACCTCAGATCCACACGACTTTCCACCCACCAGTTTGTGATCTTCCTGCATTCTACATTGTTGCATGTGGCTGCGTGCGTCTAAAGAGGGACTTACGGAATAATATCAGGCTTATGGATTTGAGTTGTATTGTGCTGTGTATACATTATCTTGATGTATAATTGCTTCTTGTAATAACACTCTTTCCTACACCTATACACATGCCGCTGGATTTGTTTCTCTAGTCCACTTGGCCTGACATAACCTCCAAGAAGACTGCATCAGGCAGAGACCTAATTGATAGGTTTGACTCCATCTCTAGCCAGGAGTGTCTAGCTGACATAACACTATCTAATTACCACGACAACTTTATATACATTACCTGTCTATGCCATATATAGCTATATTGCTGTTGTTAGGTGCGTCAGGTTGGTTGTGATTTATAGAATCTCTATGTATAACCAAAGGAAACATGCTCTGTCCTGTACCATCCCCATGGTCTTTACTATGTCACTATGTCAATCCTATTAATTGAGAATCCTCCTCTTTCTTACTGACCTGTAATCAGACATGATTTTCTTCTCTGGAAACTGTTACTTTCTGATAACACATCCAAAGCATGTGAGACAAAGTCTTGCCAATCTGGCTTCTAAGGAGCATTTTGTCTGTACTTATTCCAAGACAGATGTGTTTGTTCTTCTGGTAGTTCGTGCCATACTCAACATTCATAACCAACAACATAATTCAAAGACAGTTGAACATGCTAACCAACTTCTACATTTGAAATGGATCAAACATGTATCAAGATGCAGTGATAATTATTGGGGATTGTCATATGCATGCTGGGAAGAAAGAAGAAAGACAGGGAGCTCAGAAAGTAATCTTAGGAAGAGCCATGGCTCTGGAGATCACACGATCTAATTTTGTAAACCCAATGAGGTAAGGACCCCACTGGATAGCATACAGAGGAATCAAATTAATTACATCTGTTGGAATAGACAATGGAGAAGTTCAGCATCATCAATCAGAATAAGACCCGGAGCCAACTGTTGGACAGACAATTACATTGAAGCAGAAGACAATAAAACAAGTCCACTGGAGCCAAAGGGTAAGTGTGACACGCCTGAATTTAGAGACTACCCAAAGAACAGATTTGACTCACTGCACATTGATGACCAGAGACAGAATAGTTGTGGAATTTAAAGACAGCATGCACTAAGGACAAAAATTCATTACAAAGGCAGACATGTAAGAAAAGACCAAAATGGATGCCAGAAGAGACTCTGGAATTTGCCCTTGAATATGGAGTAACTAATGCTAATGAAGAAATGATGGAGTAGGGTAGGGGTCTGAGCATACAACCCCAATCCCAACTACAGGGGTAGCCACCTTTCCACCAGGGGAGTTTGCCTTGGAGGTCAGCACTGAGACTGCAGCTTGGGGAGTGAGAGATGCCTGACCAGAGCACATGAGTGATGATGGCAACAAGTGTGCAAATCTGACTTGCATACAATTGATATATGTATGGATCATGATGGGAGTTGTATGAGCCCCCAATAAAATGATTCATTAAAAAAAAAGGGAAGGGGGAAAGAAGAACTTATGCCAAGGGCTCAAGTGGAATATGTTTGGAAATGAATATGACAACATGTGTACAAATATGCTTGATACAAATGATGTATTGAATGTTTTTTTTGGGGGGGGGCATCACTGCTCTCCGGTGGTGGGAGTAGGAGGCCCAGCCCCACTGCTGGAATTGAACCTCTGTCCCAGTGGGCTGCAGTCCCGCGCACAACCACTACGCCACTGGGGCTCAGCCCTGATGTATTGAATGTTATAAGAGCTGTAAGAGCCCCCAGTAAAATCATTGGGAAAAAAGAGATCTCCAAGAGCAGCCCAAGAAGATTGAGTAAATCATTATAATGAAATATGCAAAGACATGGTGTTAATTGGTGGTTCAAATCCACTAACTTCTGTGTGGGACATAGATGAGGCTGTCTTCTCCTCTAAGAATTGTAGTCTTGGGAACCCTGTATCATGTCAAAGCATTATCATGACTGATATCAGATGGTTTTAGCTGAAAGCGGAGATACCAGAAAGGCATTTACCTGTGTTTCACTGATTGTGTAAAGGCATTTGACTGTGTAAATCCTAACAAATTAGAGGTAACATGATTGAAAGTAGGAATTCCAGAGCACTTAAGTATGCTCATGCAGAATCAGCACAGAGACCAACAGGGAGTTGTTTGAAGAGCACATGTGGTATGTTCTAAAACTGATTGTGGTGGTGATTATACACCTCTTTTGATGTGATTGAACTATTGAGTTGTATGAAATGTGAATTATATATCCCAAAAGGTTGGAAAAAATGAAATGGAATTTTTTTAAAAAGAGGAGGTGTTTGTTAGGGTTGTATCCATTTATTATTCATATTCATTCTGCCCTTTGAGAAGTAAACCAAGAAAGTGGACCCTTTGGAGAAGAACATGGCGCCAGGATCGGAGGAAGACTCATTAATAACCTGTGATATGCAGATGACACAGCTTTGTTGTACATGTGAGGGGGCTTCAAATGTTTAAGGAAAAACGGAATGAAAAGATAATGGATTCCCCCCCCCATGAACTTTGAAAAAAGCAGCTTTATTGGCATGTGATTCACATACCAATAGATTTCAATAGTTCGATCGTATTAAAAAGCGTCGTACAATAACTACCACAATCCACTTTAGAACATTTTCCTTCTTGTGCTCATTGTTATTCAGTACAAGAAACCCCACTCTCTTCTGCCATCTCCCTAAGACACCATTAATCCAGTGACTGTCCCTACACACTTACTTATCCTGGATTTCATATACAGAAGAAAACAAAACAAAAATAAAGAGCAATAGCAATAACAAAGTAAAATAGAGAGGAACCTCAATAGATAAAAGAGTAGAACGTATTAAACACTGGAACAAATCTAAAATGAGTCATAAGGGAAGTCAAGTGATAAGGTGATCAATATTAGCCTACCTATAGCTGCTGTCGACACAGTGGCTGTAACAGCTGTAACAAGGCCTGGGCACAGGAACATTCATGAGGAGGACACAGGACTTTGCAGGGTTCTGTTCTCTTGGGCAGAGGGTTGCTATGGGTTGGAACTGACCCATGCAGAGGAGACTTTAAGCATAATCTAGCTTTTTAAATTGCTAGGTCTTCCCTTTCCAAACTTTCTTTAGACATGTATGATGAAGGCACCCGGGTCCATCACACATTAAGAAGGAAGAAGGCCTTTGCTATGATCCCATAATTTGGAGTCCATAGAAACAGATTTGAATCTCCTGTGACACATAGTTGACATAAAATAGTTACATATGCTTGAAAATTAATTTTCTGAACACTGGGTGATATACAAATAAAAATGAAGTATCTTTGTTTATTAAGAGGCAAGAGGTGGATGCTTGTAGGGTGGAAATGCAGTGGATAGGGAATAGATGTTGATGTTCAGCTCAGAGAGATTCAAGTCTGACCAGTTCCAGAAGCAGCAGAAGTCTAGTCTGCAGCTTTAAGATTCCCAGGTTGCTACAAAAAAACTTAGGCCTTTATAGTGTAAGAAGCTGCCAAAATAGAGTCTTCTGCCATAGGTACAGACAGGCAGTGTATGTGCGTACTGTGTGAAATGTCGAAGAAGCTGCATCCCCAGTGGAAAATAGTGCCCCCTTTTAAACAAGCTGAAAAGGTCTTGATATAAGGCAGCGTGGTCCTGCTCCTCTGTTTACAGACAGAATCCTTTCATGCAGCCAAGATATATGGAGGGTTTAAGCCATTCAGATCCTTTATGCTAACAGACCATTTGTCTTGGATTTTCCAGATTGTCTTTAAGGCGTATACCATTGACTTTGAATTTTGTGACTGTGTGGACAGATACATTACAACCCCTTAAATTACCAAGTGGCAGGAACTTGTCATTCCAATACTTTAATGGAGCTTAGCTCTCTTTCAGCCCCGGCTTCTGCCCTGAGACGTTGTCACCTGGCCAATATCAGGTCTCTTTTGCTACAGCTGTCAGAGCCTCTGTTCCTCCTCTTTGCCTGTCTTTAGCATCAACATTCCCAGCGCCTCGTTTCCAGTGTTCTTTCAGCAACAATTTCAAACATGGGGTATATCTCCTTCCCAAAGTGTGCCCAAGGACCCTTCCTTTATTGGGGACTGTAGACTTTGCGGGAATTAAGCCATCTTGATGGTCAATTGTATTTGTGTGTGCACGGGGCCCCTCCCCCTACAGAAGCGAATGACAGTGTGTCATACTTTTTGTGTTTTGAACTAACACAGGTACGAGTGCTGCCTTGAGAATGTTTGGCAATTTCCTCGAAGGGAGAAGACTGTGGGTGTTCCAAGATGGTACCAACAAACCCGGTATGGGGATTGCTTTCGCAGAACCCTCCTTCAGGATGCTTTCCTTCCGTCTCCGGGGCTCCAGTGTGCATCGGCTGCATCAGAATCACAGGGGGATGGTGAATAAGCAGGTTCCTGGGCCCTGCCCCAGATCTGAGTTTTTGGAGGCTGGGACCTGCGATGCTGTCCTTCCCCAAACACTTCTGCCCCCTAGCAAATCTCCCACTTTCTGCAGAAGACAAAGGTAACCAATCTCACTGTATGGAGTAGATTCCAGCTCACAGAGGCTGCCTGCAGGACAGGGCAAGAACTAACACTTGGTAGACGCAATGGTTGTAGCTCTCTCTTGAGGCATGACCAGCACTTAACCTAAGGGTCCTCAAACTTTTTAAACAGGGGGCCAGTTCACTGTTCCTCAGACTGTTGGAGGGCCAGACTATAGTTAAAAACAAACAGATAAACAAATTTGCTGTGGGCCTGGGATGAGTCAGCTGCTAAGCAGGACAGGCAGTGGCAACAAAAACACCTGGCGGGCTGCATAAATGTCCTTGGCAGGCCGCATGTGGCCCGAGGGCCATAGTTTGAGGATGCCTGAAACCTGTTGCATGCCCCCACCCCCTCCCCTCCGGCGGTGGGGAGGTTACTACTCTCTACAGCAATCCTTTAAATAAGGGTCTTCCCTCTCCTCACTGGAAGAAAGTCATTTTCCCGTTTATTTGTCCCCCCCCCCCCCAGAACTTTCTTGTGTTCTAGTATCCGATCATTCAAGTCAGTGAGGGGGGAAGGTGTGAAGCAGTGAAACCTAAGAGCCTTTCTGATCAGGATAAATGTGACCATAGTTTCTCGCTCCTGGGTCCTCATATATTTGTGGACTGGATTCCCCACTTTTTGTATCAAGTGTGGTCACTGACTGAAGAATAATCCGTGCCTTTGAATTATGGAGCTGGTGAAGAATATTGAGGGTATGTTGAATTGGCAGAAGAACAAACACAATTTGCTTTGGAAGAAGTGCAGGCAGAATGCTTCTGTATTAGTCCAGGTAGACTAGAGGAACAAATTCATAGACAGGTATATGGACACAAGGGTACGGTTTATATACAAGAGGAATAGGACATTAAGAAAGCGTCCCAACCTAGTCCAGTTCAAAGTCATAAGTCTGATATTAGCCCATATGCCTGATACCAGTCTATAAAGTCCCCTTCCAACTCACAAAGTCACAGGCCAGTGGGTGCAGAGTCCTGGAGCTGGCAGGGTTCTCCCCATGACTCCTTGCTTCCAGGACTCAGGGTTCATCCCAGTGGTGGGAGAGGCAACTCAGCACTGAGGGATCTCCATGTGACTTTGCCAGCTTCAGAGGTCTGGTTCCATCATGGTAAGGCCGTGTGGCTTCTCCTCAGGCTCCTTCAGCTCCTTGGATGCTGCCATCTTGTCTTGTCCATGATTCATCGTCTCTCAGACTAACTCCCAACAACTGGGGAGATAGCTTCTCATCTCCTTCGGGAAGTATCACAAGACTTCCCAGAATTCTCATGAGAAATCCATGTCCACACAGAGGCCTCATTGGCTACTCAATGGCTATCTCCAGATTAACAGGCTACACTCCACCCCTACATCTCAATCATGAAATTAACATAAGCACATGACCACCACAGCTTCTTCTTCTTTTTTTAATTTATCATTTTATTGGGCGCTCATACATCGCTTTCCATCATAGTTAGTTCAATACATAGTTACATACACTGTGCCAAGCACCCCCACTTGCCTGTCCTCATTGACATTCTCTCAACATCTGCCCCCCCCACTTGGTCCCTTAATATGGGGCCCCCTTCCTTTCCCCTCCAATCTTCCCTCCTTCCCCAAGTCCTCATTACTCTGCAATCATTATTGTTTTGTCATATGTTACACTGCCCGACATCTCCCCCTGCCCACTCCTCCCTAAGTCCATCCTCTAGATAGGAGACAGTGTGCAGATCCCCACAGCTGGCTTCCTCTCTCCACCCCACCCTCCCTCCACTGATCCAGCGACTTCATTCCCACCACTGACCCCGAGGGGTCCATCCACCACGAGTTCCCTCATTTCCAGTTCCCACTTCCACCAGTGCATCTCCTCCAGTCCAGCTGGAGCTGCAGGGCAGATTTGGGGCTGTGATGGTTGGTGGGGAGGAAACCTTCAGGAAATAGAGGAAGATTTTATGCTTCATTGCTACCTCACTGGCCCATCTCTCCCCCGTGACTCCCCTGTAAGGGGGTGTCCAATTGCCCCCAAGTGGGCTTTGGGTCCCCACCCTGCTCTCTCCCTTATTCTTACTGATTAAATCCTTGTTCTTTGATGTTTGATGTCTGCTCCCTTTGACTCCTCTTGATTACACAAATTGGTGCGCTTCTTCTCTGTGGGCTTTGCTGTTTCTGTGCGGGATGGCCACTTGTTCCTCTTCTAGCCTTTAAGGTCCCAGTTACTTTATCATTTGGTAAGGTCCCAGTTACTTTATCATTTGGTGACTGGGCACCATCAATTTCCTCAGCTCTGTCTGCCTCTGCACCCTTTGTCCTCAGCAATCATGACAGGATGGTGGGCACTTAACGATATGCTTTTTGTTCTTTGATGCCTGATAGCCTGGTTCTTTCCACTCCTCATGGTCACACAGGCTGGTGTGCTTCTTCTATGGTCGGCCTCGTTGCACTGTTTCCTCATCCTCAGGCCTTTGAGGCCTCAGGCCTTGATAGCCAGGTACCTTTAGCCATTTTCACCACTCTTTCTCCTGTCCCCACTTGTCCTCATTGATCATCTCAGGAAAGTGCATAGACACTTTTTCCTGTTTTTTTCTGTTTTTTCCTGTTTTTCCTGGTTTTTTCCTGTTTGATGCCTGAGGTCTGATCCTTTTGACTCCTCTCAGCCACACTGGCTGGTGTGCTTCTCTTGTGTGGACTTAGGTACTTCTTGGCTAGTCGGCTGTTTATCTTCAGGCTTTGAGCCTCCAGACTGTATATCTTTTGATATCTGGGTGCCATCCATTTTCTTCACCACATTCACTTATGCACTTATTTGACTTCAGTGATCATATCAGGCCGTGAGCATCATGGCCAGATTCATAGAACAAAATGTTCTTGCACTGAGGGAGTGACTGGGTGGAGGCCCAAGGTCCAGCTGCTGCCTTAGTACTAAGCCTATAACTATATCTTCCTGAATATATTCCCACCTTTTCATAGATAGTTATTATTACATCCATAGATCTTGTGTTTAGACCTCTTTGCCTTCTTGTGCTCTTTGCCTTCTCGTTCCTTCCTCTATTTCCTTCTGCCTTCCTCCCATCCCTCTTTTGTGGTCAGTCTTCATTTGAGTTTCACAACTTCCTCTCCATTATATTACATTTACTTTGGCGCGATTAGGCCTCCCCTCCTTACCTTCCCACAGTTTGCAGACCACTGGTTGTTCCCCCTCCACCACAACTTCTTAGAAGCAAAGATGGTGAGCCTGCTTGTCGTGTCCTTTGGACGTGTTATGAGGAGAGACCGGTCCCCGGAGAAGGACATTGTGTTTGGTAAAGCAGAAGGGCAGTGAAAAAGAGGAAGGCCCTGGGGGAGAGGGATTGCCACTATGGCTGCAAAAATGGTCCCCAATACCACCAATGGTGAGGACGGCCTAGGCCCGGCAGTGCACAGAGTCCGATGAGTTGAAACAGACTCAGTGGTACCTGACGACAACAATACACAGCCTGGTAAAAGACACTGGGACTCCATCTCTACACTCCCACAACAGGCCCACAAGCAAACTCATGAGGAGAGGTAAGACAGTTCTATGCCTCTCTCTGAGTGTGTGTCTCTGGCTATCATACGCACATGTAGGTGAAGGATTTTAGCTGGTGCTTTCCGTATTGTGAGAGGGCTTAAAAATAGGGGGTCAGTGAAGGAAAAGATAATGGAATTTTTCCAAGGACCTTTTGAAGTGCCCTCACACATAATAGCACAGTTATTCTATATACACACTCATTCTTTCACGAAAAAGCCACTTAACCAGTAATTCAAAAGTTCCTATCACTTGGTGATATTTGAACCCAAGTTCTGTGAGAACAAGACCAAGTTTTTCCCCCTTCTGGAGCTCTCTCTCTTTCTCTTCCTCCCCCCCCCCACCCCCCACAGAGTAAGGAATGCTGTTTGCTACTTTATTGGCAAAATAAATGTTCATTTCCAATTTGCTTCCCTAAAACAGATTGCCAATTGGACAGAACCCAGGTCGTAACATACACAGGAGGCTGCCCACCTTGCTGTCTTCTCCCCTGGCTTAATAAATGTTCTTTTCAGCAAAGATGATCTCCCAGCGATTTCATTGCACTCTTGAAATGCCCGCACAACTACCTGGGGGAAGGAATGAAGAGTGGGAGCTTTCTGTGGCACTTCAATCAAGCTAAGATGCTACATGTTCAACTATGGATGTTGACCGGTTCCTTGTAAAAATTCTTTTTGAAGCAAAACCTTTCTGAATCAAACACTTCCAAGACATTCCAGTAATGCTGTTTGAAGCTCGTTAACAGAACCTAATTGCAAACACCTGTGCTGTTTAGCTACTGTTTGAGTGGGCATCCACTCATTCTAAATTCTCTAGCTATCTTTTTTTTTGGTGGGGTGGGGGTGGGGGTTACATTATACTTGTATTGAGACCTTAATGTATTTTTTTATGATATTGGAATTTGTCATCATCCAAAGGATTATGAGATTATCCATAAAAATCTGAGAGATGGCTTCATCATTGAGATCTGGGGTCAATGCCAAGTGTGCAATGGCTTCAGAGCAGATGTTCTATTTGACACACTTGTACACTTGACTTGAACACACAGGAGTTTTTCCTAAAAAATATCTATGGTATTGGTTCACCTTTGTCTCTGAGTGGAAGCAGCAACTTTTTAAATTTATTCTGCCCTGGTCCCCACCCCAACTTAACTATTGAATTGTATCTTTATCTATTGTAGCAAGGGGAAAAGTTAAAAAATTATTAATTTGTTAGGTGAAATTTCAGTTAGGTTTGGTTTTACAGACTTTTTTCCCCAAGCAACACATGTGGGAGCAGATTATTGATTAAAAGTGAAGTGACAATTTTCAAAATATTTAGCAACCACGAAGGCACTGATTATGTGCAGCTTCTATTTTAAACCCGTGTGCCCACCGAACAGTGCTGTGGGTCAACTCCTGTAAAGATTATGGCCAAGAAAGTTCTATGGAGCTTGGTCTACTCTGTAACACCAGAACCATTGAGGATTGGAATGGAATTGACAGCAATAAACTTGGTTTCAAGGCTTGGGAAGAGTCCCTGGGTAGTGTAGATAGTTAGTACACTGAACTATTAACTGAATGGGTGAATGTTTGCGTCTCCACAATAGTACCTCCAAAGAAAGGTTTAGTGATGTATTTTTTAAAGATTAGCCATTGAATATCCTTGGACTCACCTCTACTCTGACATACAGGGGGTTGGCACAACAGCAACTACTTCAGCTTGGTAAGGGATGAACCCTGAGCACTAAGAAGGGACATTGAACGTAGCAAGTGGTGTGGTCATCCAAGGCATGTTTCTTGTGTGTATCCCTGGGGACATTTCTGGAATATGCAGCCTAGATTTTCAATTCTCAAAATGTCTTAGGGTTCTCCCCTGAGCAGATCCTGGCTGAGAGGAGCTGGGAGTCCATGTAGTCTATTTGGGAAGTGATCCAGAAAACAAGCATTGAGGAAAGGGGATGGGAAGGACAGAGCTGCAGAACCCACAAGATTCTTCATCAAACATGTCTAGAACATGAATTTACTGGGATTCAGTCCAGGTCTGGCACCCCAGAAATGAGAGTGTTGGAGTATTTATACCCCAGACCATTCATAATTAGTTGAAGACTCCCTTCTGTGTGGCAATTCCAGTTGTACCTGGACAGATTTGCAGAGGGAACTTTGGAGCTCTGAGAATATCTTCATGCAAAGAAACGGCAATGTTAGCAATTGGAAGTCCAACTGCTGAGTACCAGGTATATGGATGGGCCTCAACAGAAGCTGCTGTGGTGAGGATGGGCTTTTGGTGGAATCAGAAATGGGGGATCAGGAAATATTTCTGTCTCTGAACTAGACACATTCCTAGCAATAATTCTTCGATGGGTTAAAACAAATTTGACCTTTAGGTCCCATTGGTCCTTCTAAGTAAAGTATGATTGAGGTGGTGGACTATATAATGAAAATTATAATCATTTAAGTAGGCTGTATTTTGTTCTCGCTCAGTGATTGGTATGATGCTCCTCCAGTTCAGGAAACTGAGAATACAAAAAAATCAAAACAAACTTACTGCCCTTGAATCAATTCTGACTCATATGACACTACAGGGACAGAATAGAAGCGCCTCATGGGCTTCTGAGACAAACTTTTTTTATCGGAGTTGAAATTTCATCTTTCTCTCCTGGAGCAGCTACTGGTTTCAAACTACTGACCTTGTCGTCAGCAGCCCAACACCTAACCTATGACACTCCCAGGGTTCCTAATTGAGGGTTAGAGATATTGAATAACTTGCCCAAGGACTCACAGGTGGAGTGAAAGGTTCAGGCTTCAGAACCTGGTTCCTCTCACTCCATATCACAAACTCCTGAAAGTGTGAAAAAAAACCATTTCCTCTTTCTTTTCCACTCTCCTTCTTCCCTTCCTTTATGAACAAGTGCTTATTGAGTAATTGCTATAAGCTTATTGAGTAATTTCTGTCAGTACTGCACAACAAAGAAACACCTTAGGTACTTTTCGATCCCCAGAGTCCTCTCAGATCCTCCCTTAAGAAAATATGTTTTCTTTCCTAGGCCTTTCTTTAACTTCTGTGGGACCCTGCCAAGTATAAAAATGGAGTTTCATATTCCATACATCTAAATATTTAAACGTTATAAACCAAGTCGACAAAGTGTGAAATAAAGTGTGTTCCATTCTCCTGTCTTAACAAATAGATCTTGCCGGAAGGGCAGGTCTGAATTTGGAACCCTGGGATTTCATAGAGTGTCAAACCAGGACTGTGATGGCTCAAGGAGAGTAGATTCCTGTCCCAGAGCATGTGGTCTGCTCACCCTTCCCCTTTCCCATCTCTTCCCCACCCTGGGAGTTTCACATGAGAGGGCCATTGTACACTTGTGTCTGGTGTGTATGGAGAACCCAGCATGCACATTCAACTTCCATCACTCAAATACCACCACTGGCCACAGCTTGGGTTTAGGGGTGTGGGCACATTAGCTAATGTAGCCTGTTCCTGAGAGAATAGATCTGGGGAAGGTCCTGGAAGTACCCTAGGTAAGAGACTCTAGAAATCTCTGATACTTATGGCATGGTTTAGAAGGGGAGATACAGAAACTAAGTTGGCACAACTTCTTGGCTCCATGGATGCTTCAGCCTGTGGAGTAGGACAGAGAGGAAGATTGGGAGGGTAGGATCCCACAGGTCCAGTTTTTCTGAGCTGAAGAGGCCAGTACTGAAAAGCCCTGATGAGAAAACCCTTAAATGCTCAAGTGTTAACTGAAAAGTTCTTGGTTTGAACCTATCCGGAGGCTCCATGGGAGAAAGATCAGGTCATCTGCTCCTGACTGTGCCTCCCTGCTTTACTCACCCATCTCAATCCCTTTCACATGTGTGCTTGCTAAATGAGATAGTCTCACCCATGAGGGCTGCTATAAAGGAAAATGTGGAATTCAAACATTTCACTTGTTGAACAGAGGGCTAGTTAGGTCAGTTGGACATATGATATGGACCCGATGCTTTAACTAGATGTGAGGTGGAATAATGAAGAGACTTGCTGGCCATTTGTCTTGGGTGCTTGATGACATTGTAAAAGGCAGCTGCTGGAACACCATCGAGGGAGAAAGAGACCCTGCCTCCCTCTCATGTCTTCATCACAGATGTCTGCTAAAAGCACCAATATTAGCTCTTCAGCGGATTTGCTCCTTTAGCCACGGTAGCTCGAAGTTGTGGATTCCTTTCTGAAACTTGGGCAGAGCCATGCTTGCCTCTGTGAGGCTGAGGCACCCTCAAGTTGCTTCTGGCTCAGATCAACCCTGTGTGTTACAGAACCAGATGCTCCACGGGCCTGTGCCATCCTCACAATTGCGCGGATGTTCCCATCTATCGAAGCAGCCACTGTGTCAATCTGCTTGCTGAAGGTCTTCCTCTGTTTTGCTGTCCCTCTAATTTATTGTTATTAAAAAATCATTTTATTGGGGGCTTGTACAAGTCATTACCATCCATCCATCCATCCATCCATCCATCCATCCATCCATCCATCCATTGTACCAAGCACATTTGCACATCTGTTGCCACCATCCTTCTCAAAGCACTTGCTTTCGACTTAAGCCCTTGGTATCAGTTCCTCATTTCCCTCCTCCCTTCCCCATTCTCCCTCCTTCATGGACTATTGATAATTTATAAATTATCATTTTTTTCAGGTCTTACACAGTCTGATGTCTTCCTTCACCCACCTTTCTATTGTCTGTCCCCCTGGGAGGGGGTTATATGTAGATCATTGTGATGGGTTTCCCTTTCTCCCTCCTGATATTGCTACTTTCATTATTGGTCATGAGGGGTTTATCTGTCCTAGATTCCCTGTGCTTCCAGCTCTTATCTTTACCAGTGTACATCCCCTGGTCTAGCTGGATTTGTAAGGTAGAATTGGGAACATGATAATTGGGATGGGAGAAGGGAAGGAAGCATTAAAGAACAAGAGGAAAGTTGTATGTTTCATTGGTGCTATACTGCACCCTGACTGGCTCATCTCCTCCCCAAGACCCTTCTGTAAGGGGATATCCAGTTGCCTATAAATGGGTCTCCACTCTGCATTCCCTCTCATTCACAATGATAATGATTTTTTTTTTTTGTCCTTTGATGCCTGATACCCGATCCTATGGACACCTCATGATCACACAGGCTGGTGTGCTTTTTTCCTGTGGGCTTTGTTGCTTTTCAGCTAGATGGCTGCTTGTCTATCTGTATGACCCCAGATGCTGTATCTTTTGATAACTGCTGCTCCTCTACTTTAGCACCACCATCTGTTATGAGTTGGAATCAATTCGATGACAACAAACAACAATTCTGCATAATATCAAGGAACTCTATAGTTCATATAGGAAATGTCACCTGGGTCTGCTCATTTCTTATTTTTAAGAAAATCGGATGCTATATATTTTAATTTTCCCCATTTAAAATCTACTGTTCCTTTAGCATTATGGTGGAATTACTGGGTAAATTCTACCATAACACTAAAGGAGGCTCCTGCCTTTGACTGCTAACCAAAAGGTTAGAAGGTTGAATCCACCCAGGTGTTTGATGATCTCCTACCAAAGTCATTCAAAGCCCAATGGAGTACACCTGGTGGTTGGAGTTGACTTGGGAGTAGGGGGATAACTGGTTGTTTTAAAAGTATTTTTATTTCCTCATGTTTCTGTAACAAAAAATATCACAAGTGAGTGGTTTTAAAGAACAGAAATTTATGGTCTCAGAGTTGGAGGCTAGAAGTCCAAGTTAGAGTGTGGACACTAGGGGAGAGTCCTTTTTAATTAGTAGCCCTGGAAATTCTGGGTTTGTAGAAGGACCTTCACATGATCTCTTTTGTCTGTGTATGTCTCTCCCAGCTAGTTTTTCCTTTGCGTAACAGGATTCAGAAGGGATTCCTCATAGGACCTACCCTATTCTTGCATGGTTTCATGAACATAACAAAAGGTGTCACATGACTAGAGGTAGGGCTTTAACAACACTTTTTTTTGGGGGGGTGGGGTGGGGGAAGGACACAATTCAAACCCTGAGAGCGAGTTGCTGAGGATTACTGCTTTGCTTTCTGCTTTCACGTTTGTTGGAGAGTCACAGAGAGGAAGTTGGAGTTTGAGTGCTGTCAGCAGGGAGGGTGGAGTCAACTATTGTGGAACAAACCCCAGCTCCTTTTCTTTTGGAGCGGCTAACCCCGTCCTTCAAGCCGTTTGGCAAGCGTTCCAAAGGCTACAGCTAGAAAAGCCATTTAAATAACCCACGCGCCATAATCATATTTCCACCACATCGGTGCGACTGGTAGAAGCAGCCTCAAGAGCACACTGCTCTTGTGGTTAAGGACCATCGAGTCAGTGGAGACTCACAATGTCCCTCCTGTTCACCGTTGCCCAGTCCTGCCCCATTTTCCCGACCTTGCTGCTTTTGAGCTCATTCTTATAGCCACAGTGTCAATCCATCTCAAGAGCACAGATGATAGTAAAATGAAATAGCAGCGTTAGGAAGGGATCATTTAAAACATTATCTTTGTTTTTAATAGAACACATTTCTAGTGTTAAGCTTAAAAAAAAAACCGTGTGCTTAACAACTTTGCCATAAAATTTCTGAAAAGCTAATCGTTGGCTCACAAAGTTTGAGCTGGCTTCCAGATATCTCTAGCTACCAATAATATGAATGCGACTAGATACATCGAAGGAGTAAAAAAAGACAAGAGGACATGGTACTTACTTAAGACAGTGCCCTTGGCCTGTGGAGTAAGTGGCTTTAGTTAACCATTTTCCAACCCTATTGTCTCTAGGTCTCCATTGAGTATGATTGGGATTTGGGGCTGGATAATCCTTTGCCGTGGGAGATGGTCTTATATATTCAGCAGCATCACTAGCATATGACTTTGAGATGCCAGGAACGTGTGCTCCTCAGGTATGACAACCCCAAATGTCTTCAGACATCACTAAAGGTCCTCTATAGACCAGTTAAGAACCACTGGCTTAGAAAACTATGCACACACACTGCCTATGTAAATGAATCACTCTTTCCCCCATAATATGCAATTGAGAAATTACCACATATACTTGATTACAAGCCCCTGAATATCAGCTGAGGCACCCAATCTTACCATGAAAACTGCATAGCAATGTGCTGAAAAACCCAGCTTATAAACGAGTATACATGTCTATAATACTAATACTAATAGACATGCAGATATAATGATGATTGAGATAAATGTGGCCCTTATTTAATTGGAACCCCAATCTAAATTTAGGAAGCAGGAGAGGGAGGGAGAAGGCACCTGAAGAATAGATGTATTTGAACTGTGGTTTGGGAAAAGAATATTGACTATACTGTAGCAAGCCAAAAGAAAGACTAAATAAATCTTAGGAGAAATACAGCTAGCATGGCTCAGAAATACAGAAGCAAGGTTGGCAAAACTTCAGCTTCTGGACAGTCGATCAAGAAAGACAATTTGGCTAAGCCCTGGTGGTGTAGTGAGTGGTTGTGTGCGGGACTGCGGCCCACAGGGCTGATGGTTCAAATCTAGCAGCACCTCTCCAGGAGCAAGGCTGGGCTTCCTACTCCCACCAGGGCAGTGATGCCACACACAAAAAAGACCAATTACTAGAAAAGGATATCATGTTTGGTAAAGTTGAGGGTTAATGAAAATGATATTGATTAACACAATAGGCTCAACAATGAGCTCAAACACCAGGACCAGGCAATGTTTCATTCTGTTATCCATAAGGTTACCATGAACTAGGGTTCACTGTGTGACAAATAATATCATCAAGTGGGAAATTTATTGAGCATCCAGTAAGATTAGAAAAGAAGCTAATTTGTTAATATCCTTATTAATCCTGATAATCCTTATCACAGGTTTGTGTAATGCCCATATTCACCTTTCAGGTGATCATTGCCTTCTGGAAGCAGGTAAGGGCCAATAAGTGGTCTCTCGAGGATCCATAGGTAGATCCAGGAGGCAAGTGGTTCCTTTAATGTTCCAGCTACCATGATGTAGTAGCTGGTTAGGATATTGCAACAGAAAAGAGTCTGATGTCACATCAACGCTAACAGGGTAAATGTACTAGGCATAGCAATAGATGATGGACTTACCAGGAGGTTTCCATGGTTAATTTTCCATGATGGAGCTCAAATGGGGATAGTGGAACTTCTTAGAGATACATAACTCTTGGGAGGTCTTCAGTGTAATTGAGTCAGCAGGAGAATCACTATAGCTCAGAAAGCCCATAGTTGTCCTTCATAAGCCACGAAGTCCATCAGGAAGATTTTTCAGGGTGGAAACTAGAGGAGTTAAAGTTGATGTCAAGGACCTGCATGTGTGAATCATTTATCAAGGGCTCCCTTCTGTCTTTCTGTCACCATGAAGCAAATTCCTTAGATATCTTAAATCTAGATCTTGAAGAAAAATGGGTCAAGGAAATATTGAAATAGTTGTTTAAGTTTCTTGAATGGATGAAATTATTATTTTCTCTTTTCTGTGCAAAAAGTGAGGATTCTATGAGAAAGAGTAGATAAATTGCAGAAAATGATGAAGCTACAATTTTGTGTGGCTTACTTTTTGTGTAACTAAATCTAGGGAAGGTACATTTTGAACTTATCACAACTGTTTTGTCCCATCCTTCTTCTTGAGGCATCTCTGGGAGATGACAAATAGTGATGTGCTAATCTGACAAGTGAAGTTTGCTGGGGAATTGAAAGGAGTAGGACAGAAAAAGCACGGTAGGTTGGGGTCAGGTGGCTGTGTTAGGAATGAATAGGACATGTCTCTACTCCATCTTCAAGTAGTCTCTTTTGGCAGTAGCTTTCTATACTGGTGTAGTGGTCATGAGTTGGGCAATTTGAAACCACCTGCCATTCCAAGGGAGAAAGTCAGGGCCTTCCCCTCCCAGAAAGAGCTACAGTCTTGGAAACCCACAGGGGTCGTGCTATGCTGCCTTACAGGGTCACTATGAATTGGCATTGACTTGATTTATAGTGAGTGAAAAAAGATATCAGTGAGCACGAACTGAAAGATTAATAATGTAGGATCAGATGAAATGGGGAGATAGAAGAGCACAATTTCTGATTCAGGGGTCTTAGAAGACAGAGCAAAACCAAATCAAACCAAGTAGTTGCCATTGACTCTGTGCTCCGGAAAGTTTAAAGGCCAATTCTTTTTGAAAAAAATCATTTTATTGGGGGCCCTTATTACAACCCATCCATCCATCCATTGTGTCAAGCACATTAGTACATTGGTTGCTATCATCATTCTCAAAACAGTCTCTTTCTACTTGAGCCCTTAGTATCAGCTCCTCATTTTCCCTCCTTCCTCCCTGCTCACCCCCCTCACGAATCCTTGATAATTTATACATTATTACTATTTTGTCATATCATGCACTTCCTGACATCTTCCTTCACCCACTTTCCTGTTGTCCACTCCCCAGGGATAAAGTTATACGTTGATCCTTTTGATTGGTCCCCCTTTCTACTCCCCCTTCCTCACCCTTCCATTATTGCCACTCTCACCACTGGTCCTGAGGACTTTATCTGTCCTGAATTTTCCGTGTTTCCAATCCCTCGTGTTTCCAGTTCAGATTTGTAAGGGAGAATTTGGATCATGATAGCGGTGGGGAGGAAGCATTAAAGAACTAGAGGGAAGTTGTATATTTCATTGTTGCTGCACTGCACCCTGATTGACTCATTTCCTCCCCGAGGCCCTTTTGTAAGGGCGAGGTCTTGTTGCATACACATGGGCTTTGGGTCTACACTCTGCATTCCCCTTCATTCACAATGATAGATTTTTTTGTTCTTTGATGCCTGATACCTAATTCCATTGACACTTCATGATCACACAGGCTGGTGTGCTTCTTCCATGTGGGACTTGTTGCTTCTCAGCTAGATGGCCACTTGTTTGTCTTCAAGCCTTTAAGACCTCAGAAACTATATCTCTTCAAAGCTGGACATCATCAGCTTTCTTCACCACATTTACTTATGCACTTGCTTTGTCTTCAGTGATTGTGTCGGGAAGGTGAGCATCATGGAATGCCAGTTTAATAGAAGAACGTGTTGTTGCATTGAGAGAATACTTGGATGAAGACCCAATGTCCATCTGCTACCTTAAAACTAGTCCTATAAATATATGTACGTAGATTTATTTCCCAATCATCACATATAAATATATTTACATAAGTACATGCCTGAATTTAGACCTCTATAAATGCCCTTTGCCGCCTAAGTTCTTTCCTCTATTTCCTTTTACTTTCCTCTTGTCCCACTATCATGTTCAGCTTTCATTTGGGTTTCAGGAATTCCTCTTAGTTACGTTGCCCTTGATCTAGCCCTACTAGGCCTCTTACACCCTCCTCACTACTTATTTAGAATTACTTGTTGTTCCCTTGTCCCTGGGTTTGTTAACACCACTTCTTTCCCCTACCTCTCTCTCTCCCATGTCCTGCTGTTTTCTCCTCCAGATTGCTTATACTGCCTATCTAGTCTGAAGAGACCTGCAGCGACAATAATATGAACGAAAAACAAGACAAAGCAAAACAAAACAACAGTAAACCAATGACACACACAGAAAAGAAAAATCTTTCAGGTTCAGTCTGATAGGGTGCCACACCCTGGCCCCAAAGTCTGTTTTTTTTTTTTTTTTTTAAATATTCCCTCAGGACTTCCTTGCTCTGCTCCCCCTGCTGTTCTGTTGCATGCCCTTAGTGTTTCACCTCGGTGTGGTGGGGTCAGATTGGGCGCAATTCCCACTGTGTCTCTAGTGTTGTCCTCTGTAGTGCTATGGGTCACTGAGGGATGTCGTGTCGTATAGTGGGGCTGGAATGGCCGATTCTTAAGAAGTTGATCATCAGGCCTTTCTTCCCCATTAACATTCGGTAGACTCAAACCTGCTATAAGTTACTTGTAGCGCACGTTAATCTTATGCACTAGGATTCCCCTAGAGGAAGACAGAAACAAAAAGGCATTCCAACACATCTGTGTTCGAGGTGTGTCACAGGCCTGCTTTCCCTGGTAAGATTTTCCAGTCCTTTGGTACCATAGTTTGAAAGGCTACAGGCCTGGCATTCTCTTCAGAGAGGCTGGACAATAAGCGGAAAACTTCTGTTGTGTGGAGTTAGCACTTCCAGCTCCAGACATCAAAGTCATGATCATCAGTACCCTGACTGCTCAGTGCTCCACCCTGGCTATTCACTTTGTTGGCGATCTTCCCCACAAGAACCATTAGCTTTCTAGAAGGTCACCTCTGGAACCAAAGAAGAGTGTAGGAATGGGGATTAAACATGTTTTTGTTTATTTGGGGCTTAATGAGTAATGCTTTACTTTACTGTGAGTGTTTATAACAAAACCTGAATGTGCGTCCCCCACCCCACAACTATTTCCTATTTGTTCTCAGAAAAATTCCAATGCCAGATTTTGCCATAGCAACCAGAGGCAAATAGCAAGACAGCACTAACCAGCAAAGTCGGGGAAGGGTTTCCTATTAACGTGGCTTGAGTTTCTGCAGCTTGTCTATCTTCTTGGCCTCTGTGAAAGGGAAGACCCCTCGGTGACTCAGTTCCTTGTGGGGGGTCCAGTGGAGCCTGGCTTTGTGGAGCCCTCCGGAAATGTGATTCAGAGTTCGTTGGCCAAATGCAGAAGGACATCTTGCCCGGTCTTCAGGCTTGCACGTGTTATGTGCTGTGCTTTATTTTTGCATGTCAAAATTTCAGAATGAAATGTATTGAATTATTATTATTCCATGATGCTTTTCTTCTGAGGAGTTTAATAAACAAGCCTGTTGCTTATTGCCTAAATGACCACCTCAGATGCTCTTTGGAAGAAGGCAGAGCATTGAAAACCAAACCAAACCGAACAACAAACATGTATCCACTCATTCAAGTATTTACCCATTTGCCTCCCGGTGCTGTTCCCCCTCGGCAATGTCCTTGTGGTCATGGTGACCCTGTGAGGTTAGACTTTTTGTCCACGGGTAAAACGACAACGAGTTTCCCTACTTGCAGCTTTCTGGCTGGTGTGCTTATACATGCTTAACAACTTGCCCGGATCTGTGTTGTTGTTGTTGTTGTTGTTGTTGTTAAGTGCTGTTGAGTTGGTTTTGCCTCAAAGTGACCCTTTGCACAACAGAAGAAAACACTGTGTTCTTGTGCCATTCTCAAGATCATTGTCATGTTTGAATCCATGGTGGCCCCTGTGTCAATCTGTCTCATCAAGAGTCTTTTTCTTTTTTTGCTGCCCCTCTTCTTGACTAAGCGTGATATCTTTGCTCAAACACTGGTCTCTCCTGCTCATATGCTCAAAATGCTTGAGAGGAGACATTGCCATTCTTCATTCCAAGGAGCATTCTGCTGTCCTTATTCTGGGACAGATTTGTTTGATCTTATATCAATCTACAGTACTTCTTCAACCTCTCATTCATCATCATACCTTCACATACATAGAAGATACACCTTAGTTCTCAAAGTAACATCCCTGCTCTTTAACACTTTACAAAGAGCTTATGCATCAGATTTTTTAAAATTAATAGATAATTTTGTTGGCTCTCTTTCAACTTTTTTAACAACCCATACGTCAATCATATCAAGCACATTTGTAAATATACTGTCATAATTTTTTTCTGGACTTGTACTTTTTCTATCGGGTCCTTGGTATCAGCTCCTCTCCACCCCCCATGACCACTTGATAAATGATAAGCTGTTATTAATTTTGTATCTTATAACCACTGCTGTTTCCTTTCCCCCATGGTTTCTGTTGTTTGTCCTCCTGGAGGTGTGTGTGTGTGTGTGTGTGTGGTTATATATTGAGCATTGAGATCTGTTACCCCTTCTTCTCTTCCTCCTCCCCTATCCTTTTAGTATCACTATACCCATTCCTATCCCTGAATTCCATGTTCTTTGAGCTCTTCTCTGTACCCGTGCTTATACTCCAGTCTAGACCAAAGTGAAAGGCAGGACTGGGGTCATGATAGCGGGCAAGAGGAAGTCTCAAAAAACCAGAGGAATATTGTGTGTTTTATTGGTGCTATACTGCAATGTGGTTGATTCCTCCTTACCTTGTGATGCTTCTGTGAGGGGATATCCCATTGACTGCAGATGGGTTTTGGGGTCTCTGCTCTAATCCCTCATTTATTCAGTGCAATGAATCATTTAATCTTTTGACTATTACTTGCATGAGAATTGACTGTGACTTTAAGCCAGATCTTTAGCGTGTGTCAACTTCTGAAGTGTGAATTGTCCCATCAGAGTTGCCCACTAAAGTGACTCCATGAGTGTGGAGCTGGAAAGAGAGGTATGGTGCTGACCCCAGTGGGTTGATAAGAGCTGACTGAGGCAAGTCTTGGATTCTGTAGATTGAGGTCAGCTTTCTCAGTCTTGTTCTTCATCTACTAGATTTAACCAAAATACCCATTTTCACTTTGCCCATAAGAATGATCCCAGGCATTGACAAATGTCCCCTGAGGAACAAAATGACTTATTACCATCTCCTTCATCATATTCTGAGCTATTATTCATGGACAGTGAATTTAGAAAGTCCACACAGTAGACAGTAAGGCTGCACAATTTCTTTCACAAGCAACCCTGAGTATGCTTCTGGAGATCTTCTCTTTGGGGTCTTTTAAACATGGTATTTAAAAAGAAATCTGTGTTTGCTTCCCTGAGGAGTCTTAGGAAGAAGTGATATTATAAAAAAAAGGTATCATCTTAAATTATAAACCCCTGGGGGGAGAATCAAGATAATTCTATGTATTGAATTCCAGTATAGGATAGATTGTGCTCATTGACAGAAGTCTTTTAGTTCAACTTTTTCTTAGTTTGGATGAGGACTGAGGTTCAGATGCAAAGAGTGACTTTTTCAGGGCCACATAGAAAGCTGTGTACAGTTCTTGGGAGAGTCACAGAGGCAACGTGTTAAATGCCGTGACACACTGGGAATTGGGACTGACTCCAACGTGTAGCTCTTAGTGTTCTGTATACTTTACCGTGTTAGGTTTTGATGGATATGTTTTGACATTTCTTTTTCCCTACCTCCCTCTGCCTCTGGAAATATCTACTCATAAAACCACATCATAACCAGAGACCTTCATTTCAGGAAACATTATTCCCTTGAGCTTCATGAGTGAGTAGTTTATTTGAATGTTCTGTTCAGGAGGGTCAAGCTGCTTGTCACTAAATGATAGATGTTGAAGATTGTCATTGATTTCACTCTCCTTCTACATCTGCTCCGAGCCTTCTCACTGACATCTCAAGCCATTTCTACTGGCCCGGGTTTACAGTTTTAGACAAGACATTGATTTTCCATTAGAGAAGCTAAAAAGGCTAAGTTAATGTGTTCAGAACCAAGTTATCTTTTCCAAGTTCACACCAAGAATTTGTGTTTCCTGCACAGAGGTTGTTAGGATTCCTTAGATGTTGCTGAGTTAGTTCCAACCCATAGTGATTCCCTGTATGACAGAATGAAACCTTTCCCTGTCCTGCACCATGCACACACGGTTATGCTTGAGTCCATCATTGAGACCATGTGTCAATCCACTTCAGTGAAGGTCTTCTTTTGTGCTTCCCTTCACCTTTATTAAGACTTCTGCCCTTTTCCAGAGGCTGGGCGCTTATGGCAACAGGTTCAAATACATGAGATGAAGTCTTGCCACTCTTGCTTCTATGGAGCATTTGTTCATTTTCCTTGTAGTCCATGGCACTTTCAATAATCTTTTCCAATCTTTTCACAACTCAACTGCATTGATCCTTCTGATGGAATCATTGATTCATTCACCAAATTTCTCAGGCAAATGAGGCATTTCATATTACCTTGGCGTGGGTCAGGTACATCTTAGTCCTCAAAGTGCTATCTTTTCCCTTCAATATTTCAAAAGGTCTTGTGCAGCAGATAATGCAATGCAATGTCTCATTTGATTTCTTGACTGCTGCTTTCATGAAAATTTATTACGGACCCAAACAAGAGGAAATCCTGGACAACTTCAATCTCTTCTGTATTTATCAAGATGTTTTCTCCAGGTCCAATTGTGAGGATTTTGGCTTTCTTGAATTACAACCCATACTGAAGGGTGCAAACCTTGATCTCATCAGCAATTGTTTTAAGTCCTCATTTTCAGCAAGTAAGTTGGTATCATTTGCATATCATGAGTTGTTAATAAGTCTTCATCTAAATCTGATGTCTCATTCTTTATATGCTCAGCATACAGATTAAATAAGTATGCCATGAAGCCCACCATTCCTGAAGAAACCATGCAGAATTCCTTTGTTTCTGTTAAAAAAACTGCCACTTGGTCTTTGCACAGGTTCTTCATCTACATGATGAAGTGTGGTGGAGTCCTATTCTTTACAATGTTATCCATAATTTGCTATGATCCACATATTCGAATGCCTTTGCATACTCAATGAAGCACAAGTAAATATCTTTCTGCTATTCTCTGCCTTCAGCTAACATTCCTCTGATGTTATGGAGGAATTATTTCATTAGCAGAAATCATTGGAATTGGGGGAGTTTCAATGCAATTCACCTCAACAGCATACTAGTAAGTCAGTATAATAACCACATCAATAAATTAAGTTTAATATACCGAGCTAATTTGTTTAGATTAGGGTCTTGAATAAACTTCTGGAAAGAATTAAGATTTACCATGGCTCCCCCAGCTCCTCAGTCACTATACAAACCAATCTCATGGCCCCTCTTCATTTTCTTCTATCTGTGGATACCCTTCATGGTCCTCTGGGCAATGTGAGCTGGCTACATTGTGCTTTTATTTTCCCAGATGGCAACGCACTAGAATCACTGCGACAGCATCTTAGTCTAAGGGGACCATTATGTGGGGTGTGAGCCATTGTGTAAGTGTAAGAGGGGATGGTACTTTGGGTTTTGGGGGAACTTGAATAGACCTTGCCTAGCAGCCCCTACTCAAGGTAGGCCACTCAGTCCAAGAAGAAGGGCTTCCAAGAAGATGGAGAGAAATTCTCTTTCTTTGAAGTGGATTTTGAACGGAGCTGATCTTATTACTCTTTTGATGACAGAAAGTGTATAGCAAGCAATGATTTTCCTCCCCTCTCAAGGGCAAAGGTCTGAGTGACCTTTCTAAGTATCCAGTTCTAAGGAGAGGTCATACTCACTGTCATGCTGCTGTTGTTGTAGCTGTAATATGCTACCCAGTTGGTCCCAGGCTTGAGGGAGACCCTAGGCACAAAGTGAATGGACCACTGTGATATGCAGGGTTTTTATAAGCTGATATTTTAGGCATAGACCACCAGGATTTCCATCCACTAATCTCCCTCCAAAACGAGGGGCAGGGGCACTAGGAGAAAAGAAAGTAAAGAATTCACTCTGTCACATTTGCTCTTGAGTCTAAATTTGAATTTTCCAGAGTTTAGCAGTGCACTTTTGCAATATTGCACACACTATGAGATCAGGACCCAGAATGTGAAGACTTGAGCGGTATTGGCCATTGGAAACAGCAGACGTTGAATAGCTGCCTCCCCAAACTCTTTCTGTAGAAGATTCATCTCTGCCAACCACTTGTCTTTGTCCTGACTCTGCAACACAGATGTAAAAGTAAAGGGAGCGTGCTGCTGGGTTTTATTTCTAAAAGTGGAAAATGTAAAATCAGTGATGAGCACTTTTTAATATTAATACTATTCTCCATATGCTTCCATGGCTTTATGTAGTAGGAGAGCTGAAGGGCATGGCGTAATATGCTGTAATATGCTAAACTTGATTGATTGTTTCAGCTGGGGCCTGGGGTGTAGGTTGAACTCATGGAGCAGGGGCTGGTTCTCAGTTTATAGACCGAGTGCTTTGATTTACCCATCTAGTAAGGAGTTCTCACTTATCAAGGGGTTCTAAGGCATCGAAGAGCAGGCCTGGTCGCACAGTTAGAGTTAGATGTTGGGATGCTCACTGCAAAGTCAGCAGCTTGAAATCACAAGAGAAAGACAGAGCTCTCTCCTCCTGTAAAGCGTTACAGTCTCAGAAGCCCACAGTGGCAGTTCTACTCTGTATTACAGGGCCACTAGGAGTCACAATCAGTGATGGCAGAGAGTTTGAGTTGAGGGTCAAAGGCTTTGAGGGATCCATTTCTTTCCCTTAAAGTCACAGCTTAATTTATTAATCAGAATGACTGATTGGACAGTGAACCCCATGAGGACAGACCTATAGCTCCTTTTTATTCCCAGAGGCTAGCATAGGGCCTAGTTTATAGCTGATTCCTCTTGTTTTAAAAATTATTACATAGCTCAATTCAGGCATACCTGATGTAGGATGAACTATGCGTGATCAAAAGGTTTCATGTGAATATATGTAGATACACACATGCATATTCCATAAAGCCATCACCAGATTCAAAACAGTGAACATATCCATCACCCTCTAAAGTTTCCTCATGTCCGTTTGCAGTCCTTCCCTCCTTCCTCTCATTGTCTCTAGATAAACATCTATCTGTCATGATAGATGAGCTTTGCATTTTATAGAATTTCCTTTTTCTTGTGGAATAAGACTCCACTGCATGATTCATAGTACTTAGTTGTCAGTGACCTTGTAGCCTTACAGTTACTTGAATGCTAAGTTTTAAGACTTTAATTGAGGAGAGGGGACAACGGCGATGCCATTCTATTCTTGGGGAGGAGATCCACTTAGGAAGTCATGCTAGAAATCAGGAGAGAATTTTATGATCACGCAGCATCCATTCTTCCTTTATTAGCAAGAGAAGTCCTGATTTTTGGCTGGGCGCAAGATTGCTTTGAGTTAAGATTACATTTCTCAGCCTTCTGTGGAGTTAGATGTGGCCACGTGACCAACTTCTGGCCAATGTGATGTAAACAAAAGGGACTGGTGTGTCAGAAACATCTTGGAGGTTTCTTTAAAGAAACAGATTTCGTCTTTCTTCTCTGCCTTTCTGCTGGCTGAAAAGTAGCTAACATTTCTAATAGTCATTTTGGACCTTGAGAATGGAAGCCACTGGTGTCAGTAAAGTAGAAGAGTTTGCGTTTCTGACCCCACGGAGGGTCACATTGTGTCAGGTTGGGTTCTCTGGAGAAACAAAACGACTGGTGCTTGTATGTGTTGACTATAGAATGAGATTTAACACAGTCTTTGATTTACAAGGATGTTCTTGAACTCCAATCAACCACACTTACAATAAAAAAAATGGCTCACATGATTGTAGAAACAGGCAAGTTCACTGTGGTTAAAGGCAGGCTTCTTCTGGACTTCTAGAAACTGATGAACAGGAAGCAGGATGATGAAGTGGAAGCCATAGAGGGTCCAGGCTAGTGGATGCAAAGGTCTGAATACAAAGCATCCACCACCTGCTGATGACTCCTGGGATCGGCAGGCAACAGGAGATCAGGGAGCCGGGCAAAAGTTCCTTCTCCGGAAGTGTGAAGGCCCAGCTCAGGATCTCTCTCATATAAAACGACTATGACACGAAGGAGGTGTCATCAGGCTGCAATGTAATTGATAGGTTGAGCTCTGCCCCTCTTCTCCCCCTGGACTGTCAAGTTGACATGATCCCTAACCAGCACATAATGCTCTGCCTGGACTCTCACTCTCTAGACTTAGTTGAGAGATGACATAAGCATCGCTCTTATTTAAGTTATGATTCGTTTTGCTTTCCTGTTATTTGCAGTGGAAGCAAGAGTAACTAATACTCTTAGTGAGGGTCGAGTTAGAAGAAGCAGGAGTGCAATATTGCACAAAGGCCACTGAAAGTGTGCTCAGTGGCTCCCTTTCACGCTAAGGACATGTCTGATTAGAAAACTGCTGTCAAGCATTAGAATCTCTGTCAGGGAGGTCTGGAAGAAAACCGACAGGTTATTCTTAGCAAGTCTCCTTTTCCCGACCCTGCAACCGCTTCTTTGCTATTGGTAGCCACTGTGACCACGTGTGACTTCTCAGAAGGGCACATTTCTGTGACTTCTCAGAAGGGCACATTTCTGTGACTTCATTTACTTGTGGATCTCTGGTGGGATATGGAGTTACATATCCCAATCACATCAACATTTGCAGAATATATCGATGGTGGCTTTTTAGGAAATGCTTTCTGTAGATGTCTGGTGGTGCTTATTGTGTGTGAATTCTGGTCATCTTTAATTCCTGGTGATGGTTTGGCTTGTGACTTCTCTATTCTCTATTGGAAATGTTTCAACTATGTAGAAAAGAGTGTATGTCCAGATGTCACTCATCTGCCATGCTTGGCTCTAGAACAGTAGCTTTCAAATTAATTTTTCCAGCAGCAAATTAATTTTTTTCAAATGGTACCCCACGGGGAATCCAAATATAAGGAGTATGTCAAAAATATTGTTACAAAATCTTAGAAACCTTTGTTAAGCAGCAACAAAAAAAATCAAAAGGTGAAGCGTTTGTTTCATACATATCCTTCTTCTATACCCAAATGTTCAGAAATTGGTCTTTACATACCTCTCCTCTTTCCCCCGAAGAATTCTGCACACTTTGGATTGCATCACACCCACGTGGTTCTAGCGCCCTTGCAGGACTCAAAGTTATACACCTAGGAAATGGTCTTTGAGTTCTGAAGGGGTGCGGTCAGGGCTGCTGGGTGGCTGGAGTGAGATTTCTTAAAATTCTTACATCACTGTTTTTACTACTTGCAAAACCACAAGCAAGTGCATTGACACGTGCTAGGAAACAAAATTCCTTGGCTCCAATTCCTGGTCTACTCACTAATGTAGAATCCATTTTTCCTTTTTTTTTTTTTTAAATAATAAGCCCCCATGATCATCATGTGTCCCTTGAAGAAATTTTCAAGGTCATCTTGTTGGCATCTTCCCCCAAACATTTGCTGTAATCCTGTGAGCTGAGTCTTGTGCCTTAAACTAATCTTTGAGGTCTTCCCAACCTTCTTTAAAATGCTTGATCTATCAACAAAGCCCACAGGAATGAAACACACCAGCCTGTGTGATCATGAGGTATCGGTAGGATCAGATACAAGGCATCAGGAGACTCAAAACAAAAAATCATATCAATGTAAACGAGGGCAGTGAGGGGGAGAGAGAGGGAACCAATCATAATAATCAACATGTTACTGCTCCCCACCCCGCCTTGCCCAAGGGAATATATAACAGAAACAAGGGTGGAGGTAGTGGTGGGTATAAGACTTGAAATTAAAAAAAAAATATATTAAGGATTCCTGCAGGATAGACGGTGACAGAGGGAAGGAAAAAAGGGGGAGCTGTACCAAGGGCTCAAGTAGAAAGCAAATGTTTTGAAAAGAATGATGGCATATGTACAAATGTGCCCAATACAATGGATGTATGGATTGTTACAAGAGCTGTAAGAATCCCCAGTAAAATGATTAAAAAATAAAATGCTTGATCTATATAACAACTGACAACTATTGTTTTATTTGTGGTAGAATTCTTTAAACATTTTTAGCAGTTTTATTGATATATAATCCACATATGATAAAATTCAAAAGTTCACTCACACAAGAATTTTACAATCATCACCACAATCAGTTTAGAACATCTTTTCTCCCTTTTTGTACTCATCATTGTTAGTTCCCTATTTCCCCCAACCTACCTTGCCATAATACCACACAATGATTAATCCAGTTACTGTCTCAATGGATCTATCTATCCTGGATTTCATATGCAGGAAAACATTTTAAAAAGCAAAACCTAACAATGACAACAAAATAAAACATTTTAAACTCCTCAACTGAAAAGAAGGCAGAAAATGTTACAGATGAGAACAAATTTTAGATGGATCAAAGGGAGATCAAATAATAGTGCATCACATTTTAATCCAACTCCATCTACAATAATCTACTTTTCAACATAATCTGAATGATAAGGCATCCTTGGTCTGTGGTAAGGTAGAATTCACTAGAGTTATAATCCACATGAATTTCTCCATTCTTTTTTTTTTTTTAAAAAACAGAAACAACTTTAAAAAAGGTCAGAAGGGAGATAAAAGGATAAAAAATAACATTTAAAAAAGATATTACCTTTTAACCTATGTCTGCTCTAATCAACGTCTTTTTGTTTTGTTTTGTGTTTTTTTGGCATCACTGCCCTCTGGTGGGAGTGGGAGGCCCAGCCTTGCTCCTGGAGAGCTGCTGTTGGATTTGAACCACCAACCCAGAGGCCGCAGTTCTGTGCACAACCACTACGCCACCAGGGCTCAGCTCCTAATCGACTTTATAATGCTGTCTATCTTATAGTAAACTTTCCTCTGTCTACTGCCCAGGTGTTCGCTAGGACACACCCACAGAGGACAAAGGCCTTGTGGGGGTTGCAGAATACCACAGATTCAGAATGGGTTAAAGAATCAGGAAGAAAGCTAATTACCATTTTCTGATTAGCCCCCCCCCCCCCCCAATATGTGATGAGGCCAAATGTTAGCACCCAGGTGTTTCTTATATAGGCAAACATCTCCAACTCTCATTCATGTTTAGGTACTTTGTTTTTTTTTAGACATGTCCCTGGGTAGTGCAAACAGCATACTTAGTTAATAACCAAAAGGTTGGGGGTTCAAATCCACCTACAAGCACCGTGGAGGAAAGATCTGGTAATCTCCTTCCAAAAATAACCCGCTATTGAAAGCCCCTTGAACCACAGTTTTGCTTCTGGTACACACTTGTTTGCTAGGAGTTGGAGTTGAGATGAGTTGGGTTAGATTTAATGCAACTGCTGCGTTGTAGCGGCAGCTTTCAGCAAGCTTTGCAATCTGTTTTCCCTGTCATAAGAGAGTGGAAAGACAAATAGAGGGGGAGGAGAGTGAGTTCTAGAAAAAGCCAGAAGTGACAGCTAGCAGTTTGGCCAATGAGAGAGGAGACAGGATCACGGAGGCATATGACACTGTATGTATACATTTATGTGTGCATATATGTATGTGTTTCTTACCATTTTGAGTAATAGACCATTGGCAAATGAAGGTTCCAAAGGCATTACTCCTGAAAGCGTTATTCCACCTATGCCATTATGGTAGACTGTATTCTGAGAAGGTAGCTTTTTCTCAGTAATATTTTGAGTTTCTTCTGCTGTGGGCGCTCATCTTCTGGACCTATGCCTGACAATGTTCTGATGCTATTCATGAGCTTTTCAGTGTCTGAGAATGTCCTGCTGCTGTTCACTCATGACAGAAGACCCAAGGAGCCATAGGAAGACATCAAGTACATCATACATGAAGAAAGCAAACGGTTATTAAAAAGACAGAAAAGAAAGAAAAGATCGGTTAATCTGGGAAGATGGCCGCCAGATAGGAAGCCCAAGCCCGGAGCTCCTGGAGATGGGTGAGTGGGGGTGACACGGGGAAGGGTAAGGCTCTCAAATTGGGTTTTGTGACTCCAGGAAAGCTCAGAGCCCTCCTCTGAACCAGGAGCAGGCGTGACCCGCACGCCCGCGCTCCCCACGGACGCGGGCACAGACGCCGCCTGCACAGACGCTGCGGGTTCTTTGTGCCGGTGGGATCCAGGGCACCGCTCTGCGACCCTGAGATCAGGGACCCGCAGTTAATCAGCGCCCGCGCGCGCAATCGCTGACCAGTCCTCCCCACCCCAAGATGCCCAGGGGACACTCCACGCAGACCCACACCTCTCGCTCCCCACTCCCAGGGACTCCTGTGTCCCCAGCACAACGGAGGGCCAGCCCCTCCCCCATCCCGGAGGCCCCCGCCCAGGCGCACCTTAAGGGCGCCACCACTGCTCAGGATAAGATCAAGCCATCCCCTAAACCCAAGCCTGCCCACCTGGGCCACACTTTCTGACAGGAGCAGAAGGAACGCCCGCACTCCCCACAGTCGCTGGCGCTCCTCACAGACGCTGCCTGTTCAGAGCCCCTGCCCCAAACCCTGCGACAGAGAGGCCCGGTTTACATTGTCTACTGGGCAAACAGCCAGCCTGTCCTCCCCACCCCAGAGTACTAGAGGATTTTTTCCCACCTATCTGTGGCAAGTGCCTCTAGCCAGGAACAGACCACCCAACTCCCACCCCATCCCCTAAACCCACTCCCCTGCTCAGATAACACACTCCATCAGATCTGCAAGGCCTAGCTGCAAACAGTTCCTGAGGGAAGCCACAAGACCAGCCTCCTAAGGAGAGACCCCAGGGCCACAAAACACCAAGGAAAATGCCACCTAATACGAATAAATCAAACAAAAAACAGCTAGCAGCTTCCACAGTATCAAGAAAAGAGAAACTGGATCCGATGCAAGAAGATCAGCTGGACCTAACAGCAATCATAGAAAATGCGGAGATGGATCAACCACAGAAAGAAATCTTCAAGATGTTACTAA